>JADRCD010211467.1:0-41368 GCA_019843815.1 Montemys delectorum | reverse complement strand
CCAGCCTCACCCTTCTTGGAGAGAGCTTTCCAAGCCTTAATAGCAGCAGCAGAGATCTGGCTATAAGCTCCCCAATCGTATTCTGTCTGATCATTCGCAAATAGTCCCTGTCCTGTTAGCAGGTCAAATGTCCATCGCTGTTGATTACCTTCCGCATTAGCGTTGGCTTTTGCCTGTGTCTGACAGGCATCATGCCATAAGGCTTTCCACTCCATATACTGTCCCATTTTAGGGAGGGCAGCTCTTACTGTATTTTGCCAATCATTTGGGGTCATTGCCATAGTGGTAAGTCTTTCTAACTGCATAACCGTGAAATTGGCATCAAAACCGTACTTTTGAACTGATTCAGCAAGTTCCTTAATCACGCTGTATTCCACCGGAGCGTGAACGCGACCTCCCCCTGCAGCTTCAAACACTGGAAAGGCTTTTATCATTTTTCTCTGATCCTCCTTTGAGAGGAAGGAGTCCAAACCGCACCTGTCCGCGTAGGGCGAGGAAGTACGGGAGAATACAGCCGGAACTTCTGCCTGGGAATTTGCCTCCGGCCAAGAAGCCGCGAGGTTCCCATTCCTTACTTCCTTTCGCTTTCGGTTTTGCGATGGCCTCGGCTCCTCCCAGTAAGCTGCTTCCTCCACAGGACCCAGTTCTTTCAACTCAGAATTATCTAGCCCCAAAACCTCCAGTTCTTCCATCGGATAAATATTTCTCTTTCCTGAGGCTATTTTTCGCCCCCATTTCTCCTCCAGAGTGTCTTTTCCCTCACCTCTCGCTCCCGCGAACTGAGCGTTCTTGGAAGGACCTGCCTTCATTTTTAGCATGCTCCTTTCTCTCTGCGTTCCTAACTTCCTATCTCCCTCTGTTTCTGGCATGACTTGTACATAAAACGAAATCAAAAGGAAAAGAGAAAGCACTAACAAAACAAGAATGGACGCTTCTAAACAAGGAGAAAGGTGAGACAGATCCAGACCAAAAGAAAGGTGAAGAATATCAAGACCGAACATGCCTCTCAGAGTCTATCTTCCGCAGTTCTGGATCTCTGTCCTTATTGCCGGCAATGGTAAACTCCCGGGGTTTCCGGCACCAGCTGTTGTTCGCGCAGGCAGGAAAAACACGGACAGCACGATCCTTCTGCAACCATTCTTTATTCCATCTTCTAGAGGGCGGGGGCCCGACACCCCAAAAGCACTGTTTATATATGCCCTGGAGCAGCATGCTCATCTCTGATTGGCTGTTTGCTCAGAAGCACAATACACCCGGCCGGCTCATGAGTTAGCGCGATCTGTCCCTAGGCACATGCGCAGTTTATCTGTAAACTTGGGAGAGCACCAGATATCAACGCCATCTGTTGGCTATCACCGCTCACTGCGGCTTCTTACATCTTATCCCATATCATAAAAACTGTTCAATATTTTTAGCCTTTTGACTTTATGTAAATATAAAGCACACAGCAATTAAAGAAGAGTTTTCTAAAATAGCCACTCAAATATACAAAAATAGCAAAAACTACATGAGTGTAGATAATAATACATAGGAAACAAATGTGTTACAGGTGACAAATCTAAACTAGTTTCATTTTAAACCAACAAGTTCCATTGTTCTTAGGAACATTTACAAATAATGTGTTATTTTTGCAAAGTTATCATGGAATTATTGGGAAGAATCAACCACATAGTGAAGTCAAGGTAGGGTTATGAGATGTTCTCCCATGGTACAGCTCGCCCTGTCAATCAGCCTCCTCTGCCTTCTTTCTTTTAGTGCTGAATTAATTCAGAGGTTCTACACCGGTGACTCTATGGACTCATTCTGGGATGATATTCCCATACATTTTCCAGGATAGAGGTGGGTATATGACCCATGAATGTTGACTGAGCTTCAAGTATCAAACGTACATACTTGTAGAGAAATGTGAAGGAACTAATTAAAATTTCAGAGAACCAAAGAGATCCCAGTGGTAAATGAGAGCAGTATACATCAATGACTGCACATGGCCAAGATTCATAATCTTACTGGTAGATAATCTTTAATATGTGACATAAACTTTGTTTAATTTTCATAGGTTTCCATTTAATTCAAGTGGTTTATGGAAAATCGGCAAGTTTAGGGTCATGGGTAGAATCTGACCAACTTAAGACATCAGCTATTCATCCCCTCACTCATCCCAAGGCTGTGTAATCAGGGTACAGATCACTGTGGTGAGTGATCTTACCCGCCATGCACATGGCTTCAGTAGGCAGAATTAAAGAAGAAAAATATCAATACATGTCACTTAGCTGAGTGTTTTTAGTTTACAAAAATAAAATAAAATAAAATAAAGATGAAAAGGTATGCTTGTTTTCTTAGCTGCTACTGGTACTCACTGCCATAAAAGGAGAACAAATATAAAGACTAAGCTAAGACAACAGACAGGACAGAGCAGCAGGGTTTTGGCCAAGTAGAATGACATGCCACCATTGATTGTGCAGTAAACCAGTGATTTTTTTTCCCTCTGAGACTCGTATTTAAATATCAATCTAATTACCTCCAGAGGATGTAGACAAATGTCTAAAAATCAAATTATCTAGTAGATTTTTAGAAAATTTTGAAGGTCATTTATGCATAAGCCTACCATTGCATAGAGATAGACAAGAGATGAGCAAAGAAATAAATGAGAAAAAAGGAACTCAAAGGAGCCCACATACAGGAGTTTGCTCTCTGCCTAGAGGATCAAAGAACAAATAGAAAGAAGCTAACCCAAATAGATACGTAGTCTCCTTAACAACTATATAACTGTATTCTGAAGGTAGAAGCATAGTAATTACTAAAGAAAATGGGCAGGAAAAGAGAAACCTAAGAAGAAGGACTAAAACTGTGCATAACTTGTGCTAGGCTCATTAAGCATATGTCTGCATAGATGTAACGGAAACACTTGTTGGATTACATGTTAGTTCTCTTCATGTATCTGGAATGCATGGAAACTAGACCGTAGGAGTTCACAGGCAGCAGTGGCAGAGCAGAAAGGTAAACTGAGTTTGCTGACCAATGTGATAGCCACGTGGCTCTGAATTTCATCTGACAGAATAACACTGCAAGGCAATTCATATCGTGATATGTGTGACTTTGTTGGAGGAGGTGTGTCACTAGTGTGGGCTTTGATGCCTCAGAAGCTCAAGTCGGGCCCAGTGTGGCCTCCTCTTCCTGCTGCCAGCAGACTCAGATGTAGAAGTTTCAGCTCCTTCTCCAGCACCATGTCTGCCTGCATGCCACCAGGCTTCCCACTGGGATGATAATGGACTGAACCTCTGAAACTGTAAGCCAGCCCTAGTGAAATGGTTTCCTTTATAAGGATTTCTGTTTTCAGGGTGTCTTCTCACAGAAATAGAAATCCTAACTAAGATGGCAGAGAAACCCAAATGTTAGGAAATATAAAAATACAGGAAATACAAAGCAACTGGTGAAGATTCAAATGTTTTATTAATGTTTAAATAAATTTATTTTTGAGAATATAATATATAATTACATTTTCTCCTTTTATTTCCTTCCTCCTAATCCTCCACTATAATATTATTACATATATATATGAAAATATATATATGAAAAAATATGTATATATATATAACAGGGAACAAGGTCTGGTCAAATAAGTAAGCACCTGTACATTTTACTGTAATTAGTAATTTCATTAATTATGTAGTTAAACAATGGAATTTCACTACATTTCAGAACAATGAGATAACTAACACATTCAGTTATACGCCATGTTAGAAGAATTTCTATTCTGATATTACCTACTCTAATAACATTGGTGCATATGGTCCATGCTGTGGAAAGCAGTTTAACCTGTGGTTTAAATAAGCATTGCATAAGCTAATTACAGAGAGTACACATTTGATTACATACCATGAAACAATGCTTAGCTGAAATGTAATTGGAAGAAATAGTTGCCCTGGCTCCTGCGGTTTCCACTGTGTCTAATGTTTCTCGCAGGTTTCATATCAGCACTTTCCCATCAGTGGCCAATAATACGTGGATTACCATTGGTTTAGTGATGAGTCAATTACCATACAAAGCCACTGGCTGTTACAAACATAGAGGCAGGACTCTCATCACAGAGACACAAAATCCAGTCCAGAGACTGCTTTCCCTGCTGTTCCAAGACCTAATAAAATGAAGCTTATTACTGATATTCCATTGCTTTAAGCAAAATCCTAAGAAAACATGTTGAGAAGTTAGATTTGTGAATCTGGTTAGGGAACTAGGCAGATGTGGATGGTGATGTACTTTCAAACAGTTCTTTCTGAGATTCCTAATGCTTTTCCTGATTCAGCATATACAACAGAATACTTGAGAATGCAGCATTGTCTGGACACACCACTTTTTGGTAGAGCCGTTTCCTCTAAAGACTGGAGCCTGGGGGTGGAATGAGTGTGTAAGATGATAATCAGAAACTAACATGTATGTTTCTAATTTTGTTTATGCATTTTGTTACATTGACTAGCCACTTGCCCGAAATGATAGCAAGCATAGTAGTGGTGTGGCCCAGATAGGATGCTTTGTACAATTTCTTCCCGGCCGGTCCTGCTTCTACCGTTTTCTTTTCCTGAAACATAAACAAACATACAAATAAACAACCATGAAATCTGTCACCATGCAAATAGTAGGAGTCACGCTGTGATAGAGTGACAACCATGAAACCATGGACATTTTCACAAGAAGAATCTGTTCAAACCTTTAATTCTGTAACCAAGATCACATTCTTACTTCCCACTTTCTTCTATCTGTGCCTTGGTATCCAAGTGTGTGTGCATGCTCACATTTGATCTGTACTTAAATCGAACATTTTCATCTAGTCCCAGAACAATAAATATGTATTTTCCTGGTAATTTCCCAGTTTCTTCCTTGAGCATAGACCTCCAGTACCCCTGAAGATCTGTATGTTCAGTGGCCTCACCACTCCACTGTCTCCATTTACATTCTGCTCCACATTTCGAAGTATTTGATGCATCATTCTACTGTAAGTCCCTGACATCAGCATGCAGGGTGTCTTCACTTCTCAGTGAACAGGCACACTGTTTTCCCAATGGTTCATGTGCAAACTATGGAAAATCATTTTTGGTTCTCCTTCTGATCCTGCTCTCTTTTATGCCCTACATTTGGCTGCAAATTCTGTTGTCTACACAAGCAAAATCCAGAGACAAATGGCTTTTCACAGCATTTACTCCTGCTACATTTTTACACCACCTTTTCTTTTTCATTGTGCAGTTTTAAATTCATAAGTACAGAGATGTATACATCTATCACATAAGACATCTCACTGTAAAATAAGTAAATATTATCAAATTATTGAATTAATGCAATTAGAACATTACACCCACATACTTGTGTGCACGTGTGGTGTGTGTAGTGTGTAGTGTGTGTGTAGTGTGTGTGTGTGGGGGGATATAACACAAAATGTATTTTCTTAGCGATTTTAAAGAAGCTGTCAGCATTTCTTCCCATAGCTTTTGAATGGTTCTTTCTTACACTTTCTCTTTCTGTCTTTTTCATTCAAAAATGAAAATGCAGTCATGAGACTCCTTTATTCCAGTGCCTTTGAAGGCTTCCCTTAGCACCCATGGTAAAACAAATCAAAACCTACATGGCTTCTAAGTCCACACGCACTAAAGTTCTGTCTGACCTCTCTGACCCTTTACACTATAACTCTAATCAGCATAGTGGTGTTTGAGTCCCCTCATGTGCCAGGTTGACATGTAGAAGGTTTTAGGTTTGTTGTTCATTGTTCTCTTCCTTTCAGACATCTGCATAGCTAAGTCCTGTCACGTCTTTCAAGTTTTCACTCAAATGTCACATCCTCGGTTGAAGGCATCTCCCTATAGCAAGTACAGTATAGCTCCCTATAGCAAGTACAGTATTCTGTGCCTGGTAGACATGGCCCGTGGGCTTCCCTCACTGCCCCTTCATGGTTATTTCCATTCTGTAAACTTCCATGCAGTTTGTCATGTTACATCATCAATTTTTCAAGATGACAGTGTCGTCCAGGAAAACATAGACATTTCTCTTTTGATGGTTGTTACCTTGAACTTTAAGGGGTGTCTTGAGTGTGATGAAAACTCCCAGTTCCTCAAAGGACAAAACCAACTGATAATCTTTCTGCTTGTGTCCCAGCTGTCGATGGAAAGCACTGTCCTAAAGAGAGCAGAGTGTTCTAGTTACAGCGGTGCCGTATAGTTTCCACCTGCATACGAGTATTATGAAATCTAATTCTAAGTACTTCATATCACAGGTTATAGTATAAGTCATTCTATGAGCTTATTTCAAATTACTATTGCCAGCACAAAATATGAGTTTGGTTTTGTGCATTTACTTTGTATTTCACAAACTTGTTGAACTCATTCATTAGTTTGACAACTAAATCCATCATTTAATTTCAAACAAGTATTTTTGTCTCCAGCCACCCCCTTTTCAAACAGAAATAATAATAAAAATATTCCTTCTCTTTTTAGGTGTTAGAGGAAGAAAATCTGGTCCACTATTAGGAGCAAAAATGGGTTTTGCTTTTCATGATTAGCCATTTTTTGTTAAATATATTTCATTTCATGCTTAATTTACTGTTTATTGTAAGTAGACAAATGGGAGTGAATATTAAGCACAGAAGGCAGTAACTGAGATAATCTCATAATTTCTTTCAGCCTGTCAGGATGAATGCCTTTGACTGACTGTTTTACATGTTAACCCAGCCATGCATTTCTAGGATGAACTTCACAAGAGTACTCACTAGCTTATTATATGGCCTGTATTTAATTGCTAATATGTTATCAGTTGTCTCCTACCAATGTCCATGAGACTTAACATTCTCAAAATTTCTTATTACTAAGAAAGGAATCCGACAATGATGCAGTACTCAATATCAGAGATATGGAGCCTTTTTTTTTTCTTTACTGAGTAGATAATTTTTAGTCATTATAAATATGTGTCAATAAAATGTGAAATGAGACTATAAATTAGAGAGTTCAAGTCGTAACGAATAAATCCATAATGACTTAGCAGAGACCTCCATTTCTTCTCTACTGTATTTGAAAATGGTTCCTCTAGGAAGCTTTGTTCTAAATGATGACACTAGAATCTAGGCTTTTCTACCTTGTGCGTCTTCTCCTCACTAGCTATTCCTCCCAGTCCTACATTTGATTTCTTCTACTTCTCTAGAAGATAACAAAGAAATATATAGGATGCTAGATTTTAAGATAATGTGGTAATTTAGAAATGTGTTCTAAATCCTCTCTTTTAAAGAGAAGCCATTTTCCTCTGTCAAATGTAATCCAGTTTCAACAAAGTACACAGAAGAAGTTATTGTGAATATCTTTAACTACTAGACCACAGAAAAATCTCTCTCTCTCTCTCTCTCTCTCTCTCTCTCTCTCTCTCTCTCTGTGTGTGTGTCTGTCTCTCTGTCTTTCTCTCTCCTTCCCTCCCTCTATGCCTCTCTTTTTCCATCCCTTTCTGAAGATACCAAAGTAAAAGTTCAAGGCTAGTTTCATGACTATGAATTCTACAGACCCGTATGACTTACACTTGTGTAAATTCTCAGTGCTTGCTATCTTCATCAATATTCTTAACAATATGTTAAACATGTTCATGCTGTATTGATCCATCAAAATACGTATGAGATGACTTTTCTGTCAAGAAGAAGTTAAGAAGGAGTGTATGTGGTGATGAACTCTGTGCCAAAAGTCAATAGAAAAGTAGGGCTGTCTGCGAATGGTCTTTGGTATGTTCTATGTTGGAATTAATCTACCATCCTCAGTCAAGTCTTAATGTGTTAGCATCTTCAAAGACATCTGGAATTCTGAGTCATCAAACAGTCTGAGCAAGAAACATTCCCCAAGGTACTTCCTAAGTTGACACACACACAAATTATAATATAACATATAAAGCTTTTTATGACACTAAGTTTTAAAATAATTTTATGTAATCAGTAGTGAATAAAATAATGAAAGTCAGATTGAATTTAGGTCTCATTTTTGTTAACTAAAATCCAGCTATGTGAATACAGCCAACACAAAAAGTAAATTGAGCCATCAATAATTTTATTTTTCCCTGAAGAAGGGAGGATTGATCATTAGAGAGTCTAAAACAGGTAGATCTTTATTCTTACAATATATTTATATACATATATGTATATAAATGCATATAATATGCCATTATATTCTGTATAAACACATAGGATACATTTACTTTCTGATATCTAATAGAATATTTTAATTACAAGTATTGTATTCTAACAATTATATACTGGTGATAATAAGTTGGGAGTAAAATGTAGCATTTTAATAGAGGGAACTCTCTAATGGGGTATTGTGAATAACGCTCTTTCCTCATTTAGCTTAACGTGTTTCCATGAAGTGTTCCAGTGGGACAAAATGTTGATGAAACACAAGTAAACTTTTAAAGTTGCCAACGTTTTAATTAACAAAAAGAAGACTGATGAGCATGTGGAATGTGAGTGAGAATTGCTACAGAATAACTACATCTAGGACAGGAAAGGAACCTAGGAACAGAACTCAAATGTTAAGTAGATTTTTAGCTAATATACTTTACCTAGAAGTAGGTAAGTCTCCAGTATGAACTTCCCCTCAAAGTTTAAATATACTTGTTGAGTTTCTATTAACATAGCTACAGACTTCACCTCAGGATTTTGGTTCCACCATGCTTTTCTATGTTAGTACTTGATTTGAGACAAGGTATTTAATCATACAGGACTTTCCTCTCTAAGACGGGAAGAAAATGAATGTAATCTCAAGAGATTGTTGGTAAAATTAAATATAATGTCTTCTATGTTTTAGTTATCATAATTCATACACTCAACAAATATTGAGGGTCACTTTATAAAGACCATCTAATAATCATACTCATGAAGCTAGTAAGTATGGTAAAGACAGGAAGGAATCAGAAAAGTAGAACTTTGCTGATAAATAATAAAATCATTTTATTAAGTGTTCAGACTCTCATATCATTCACTCAACAGATATTTTTAGTAGCTAATACATACTAGATGCACATGGGGCCAGATGCAGAGATATTGCCGTTCTCCTTGTGAGTGAGTCCGGCTACCGAGTAACTGAGGACTGCCAAGCAAAGTACTTTAAAAAATAGGCAATAGAAGAGAAAAGACAATGTGTATATAGCCTCATAAGTCATGAGAAAAAGCACCTAAAGTAATTTCAGAATAGCTTTCTCTAAAGAAGCAATAGCTAAACCACATATTGCAGAGGAAGAATATTTTTCTAGGCTAAGAATAGGTCATAGCGAGGTAAAAGTAAGGGAGGTAATAGGAATAATGGACTGGAGGTGAATTTGCAAAGGACAAGACATACACATGAGCCAGAACACCAACCAAACAACATAACAATTCATGGGTGTCAGAAGCTAAACTGATTGAGAATAGATACTTCAATAAAACATTGATGTAAAGATAAAAAGTCATGCATTTTAGGTTGTGGGGAAGATGGGTGAGAACATTTAATGGAATACCTAGAATCTCATGGAATCAATGAGATCCACTATTTAAAATTGAAGATTTACAGAGGAAAACAGAATGGGTGGATCAGAAAGAAGGATAGAGAAGTTGCTATATGTGAGATGTCCAAGAAATATTGGGCAAGCAAAAGTTTCTGTATCTTAGCCTCATGAAGGGTTTGAGAAAGAGAACACTAGGAGTCAATTTCCAATTGCCAGAGAACTCTGTAGAATGGGGTTGAAAGGAGTTTAGAAAGAAGAGAGTCTCTTGACTTTTTGTTTTGTTTTGTTGTTTATAAGAGAGGAAAGTAAAAGACATATCAAAAAATAGCCGTGTAGAATAGTGATATACAACTCGAAAAACTGAGTAGTCTTTATCAAAGAAGAAGCTAAGCATAAAAAGAGAACCTGAAAATCCTGAAAGTTTTTAATAGGAAACAAAATTCTTTAATGTCTAAAAGTTCCTGATTAACTAAATTGCTACTGGAAGACGAGAAAGGGTTTGGTAGTTATATTCCTACTACTGTAACACAACACCTGAAACAATCAATGTTGAAAGAGAAAGGTTTACTTTATTCTCAGAGTTAGAAGCTTTAGCTCATGATGTACCTACTAGCTCTACAGCTTTGGGTCTCTGGAAAGGAAGACATCTGACTAAGGAGCGTATTTTGGAATGAACCAGATCACAGGAAGACAAAAAAACAAAATGACCAAAGTTTTCAGCCCCTCATCAGTGCCAGTCTGGGTCCTCGACCTTTAACCCGGGCCCTGAAGAAACGTTTATGTTTCTTATCTGTAACAGAAGGTAACATGATTCAAATTTCACTCTGTGACAATATAAAATATATGTGTGTGTTTTAATATTTATGATAGCTATATGACTTACACATATGAATTATTTAGGTTTTTATAGCTGTGATAAAACACCCTTCCTCTTTGTCCTGGGGCCGAAGAGGCGTGTTTCAGCTCACAACTTTCTGGTCATACTGCCTCACTGAAGGAAGCCCAGGAAGGATTCGGAAGTGGAAACTGAAGCTGAAGCCATGGAGGAATGCAGCTGACTGGTTTGCTCTCCCTGGCGTTCTCAGTTGGCTTTCATATAGAACCCAGGACCCTTAGCCCAGGGATGACATCGTTCACAATGGCGTGTGCCCTCCCACATCAATCATTAGTTAAGAAAATGCTCTTTGAACATACATATAGGCAAATAGTATGGAGACATTTTCATAATTGAGAGTTTTCCTTTCCCCAAATAAATCTAACTTGTATCAGTTGACCATAAACTAGTGAGGGATACACAAACACACATACACAGTGGTAACATATAAAGATAAAAAATAGTATCCACTTGGGTGTATTATTTATGTATTTATTTTTTATTGTAACAAAGTGAACTCAGCTATTTTATAAATAAATAAGCTTGGCTCAAAAGTAACCCACTTTTGTCTTTAAAGTAATTTTAAAAATCAGTGATTGTTAAAATATACATACATATACACACATATATGTGTATGGCTTGTATGTATAAATTTAAAATACTATTTAGAGCATTACACAAGCAATAATAGGGAATTTCATTTTACTAAGGAAATGTGAAGTACAGTAACTTAAAAAACAAGGGTCTCATTCTTCTTACCTACATCCAGATTTGTACCTTACACTGCATATTGTACATAGGACTATACTATGTAAACAAAGCAATTGTGCTTATATGCATATTGGATTTAATTCTACCTCCATTTTAATAATGAATACTTGATAATTTAAAAATCTAAAAATATTAGATTCTATCACACCATCATGCTAGGAATTAAATATATATATATATATATACACACACACATATATACACATACATACATATAGATATTTAGCTTTATTATATACACATATATAGCTTTAACATATATATCTTTTTATATACATAACATATAAATACATATGTATAATAAAGTTCTATCATGTAAGCTGTTACATCCTTCTTTCCAGGTTAGGAGACTAGGAGACGTGTGTGAACAGTTGTAACCATTCTTGTCACTGAGCAGCCACTATCTCCTGAAGCTGACAGGAAAAGGCCTGAAGTCAGCAAGTAATCTAGTCATCTGGGTAGGAGGAGAAACCAGATAGCAAAGGGAATGTCTTCAGGTCAAAGGAGGCTTATTGGGCTTAGGAGAAACTAATTTAGAAGAGAGCAAGAAGGTGACGTGGGATTCGGGAGGAGACAAACCTGGAGGCAGCGCCGCGTGAGTGGTTATTATCTCCCACAAGCTCTCTGCCTGGCAGGGCTCCGTGTCTGCCGAATATGGCTGTGTGTCTGTCTAATCCGCGGCTCGCCCATGCTTTCCATCTGAGAGCACGTGGTAGAGATCAGGCGGGTTTGCGAGGCTACTGTGAACCATTTTCTTCAGGGGGGTCACACAAGCAAAAAAGTACAAGTGACCTTGGCCACTATTAGGCACTGGTCCCTGAAGGGCGTTGAGACAGCCATCACTCCTGTCTTTGTGAAGATAGAGTCTGCAGCTTCGTTTGGGTGGCAGGGAAAACCTGATTAAAGATAAACGGAGAAAAGTTTCGTGTTGTTTTTGGTTTGTTTTGTTTTAAATAAAATATAGTCTCCCTTCCTTTAAACTAGCTCTACGCTTTTGGAAAGTGTGAAACACATTTTTAAAAAAAAAAAAAAAAAAAAAAAAAAAAAAACAACCGGTGATGAAAAAACACACGGGCGAAGTAGATGGCACTATGGCCTCTGATTAGTGTTGCTTTGGCTAGCTTAGTCACACCTCATGGAATTACTGTCAATGCTTTGAATTGGTAGCTTCTTTTATTTCAAGCCTCCACATCAAACATCGGAGCTTCTTTCCATTTTCTTCCGCTGCAGGTACTGCCTTTGCTGTTAATTTCTCCCTCCTCTCTCAAAGCCTCAGAGCACACGTTATACACATAATTAGGGCCTCTTCTCTAATATTTTGAACTTCGCTGATGGAGGTCATAGGTATTTGTTCTGCCCTTGTTTTATATCTCCTTTTTATCCCACCTCATTAAATCTAAATGAATAGATCCCGATTAGTGTCTTCTAGTGGCTTACATGTCTTTTTGATCATTTAAACCTGGTGTGGTTCTACAACAGAAAAAAAAAAAAAGTAAACAGGAAAAACTGGACATCCAAATGTGGGGTTCAATCATCTGTCTCTTCTTTATCAAATATCAGCCTGAGTCTAGCTGTAACGCAATATTAACTTTGAACTCAGTACAACTTCAGGATGTGGTGGCGCTAACCTAAATGGTGGACATTAGTCACTTCTCTCCTTCTGGGTGCTACAGAGACTACATTTTTAACCACTCCCTGTCTAAACGCAATCTTTTGAACATTTGTTTGTTACTCCATCCTCCCCATTCAAAGTTAAAAAGTTGCTGGCAACACTGAATTTTTAATATAAATCTGAGTAGCATTGAATAAATCACGAGTGCCCCCTAGTGTATGGAAAAAGCAAAACCTAAGTACGGCTGGAGTTTGCTGATGCTGTTGCTAGAATCTGTTTGTTATAAAGAAATGTGATTGTCTCCAGTGTATCTGGGGAAACAGAGAGCTTCAGGTTTTCTCATCAACTTAGAGGAAACAAAATACTACGTCTTTTAAGTAATATTATAGGCATGACATAGTTATAAATAGTACAATTTAATGAAATTTTCGAGTGATATGAGAATATGAAGTATGATTTATTAAAAAGACTTTTGTCGTCGTCTCTGTCTCCTCCTCCTCCTCCTCCTTCTCCTCCTCCTCCTCCTCCTCCTCCTCCTCCTCCTCCTCCTCCTCCTCCTCCTCCTCCTCCTTCTTCAAATTGATGCAAGTTAATCCTCTGTGTGTGGGCATGCAGTGTGTGTGTGTGTTTAATTGTCTTAAAATAAACGTGAATGTGACCTGTTTTGCATTAATGGGATGATTAATTCAATCGTTAAACATCTATTGGAAAAAAGAGATGAGTTATCCTTTTTTGTCTGGAAACATAAAGAAATTAAAACATTTTTTAAGAGATGCTACAGGCAAAGCCATGAGCTTGAGATCCCTCTGACAGTGGAAGCTGGTCCTTTTCAAGCTGACTGGAAACAGCTAACGGTGCATTTTAAAAAGGTAACACATCTTTCCCGATGTCCCCAGAGACCTGAAGGGGAGGATGGTTACACTCTGCATGAGCATCCTCATCGTGGACCTTTGTACTCAGGTCTGCCGCGAGAGATTGTACAGGTTTCCTGAGAGTCATCATCACTTGGTCAGCACTGACAAAGCAATGGACCTAGGAGCGTAAGTTACAAGGACCACAGTGACATTAATCAAATGTCATAGTGGAGGACTGTTAAACTCTTAAGAAAACAGGAAAATCTGTTTTGTTTTGTTTTGTTTTTGGCTTTTTTCTTCCACAAAGAATAGTAACAGTCATTGATGATATGAAACAGGAAGTTGTGTCATAGAGGGCAGGCAACAAGGACAGAAACTGAATTGATGTACAATGATTTTCTGGAACCCTTTCCAACATTAAATAGAAGTGTTTAGGGAAGTGTTTCCCAAAGGAAGGGAAAATATCAACTGCGAGTGACCCAGAAGCAGGGGTTACCAGACTCATGGGCAGTTTATAACTAGAGGTAGCAGTGGAAATATCTAGCATGTTTTGACTTCTAGGTACCTTTGGTAAGTGACCCTTTTATGCATTTTCACTTAATGCACTATAACCATGTAGGAATCCCACCATGACTTTCTGCCTTTTCTATCATCAGTTGCTTCTGTTTTAGAAAACTTAAATATTCTTTCCCAAAAGTTTCACTCTTCATCATCACGATTTTTCCCTACAGTGTTTCTCCCTTCCTTGGGCCATGTTTCCTAGGCTGGTACTGTAGTTCATCTGCGAACATTATAAATGGCTTACGGATCATGGCATAGCCTATGGAGGAAAGCAGCTTCGACTTCAGTAGTTCTGGACAGACAAATCAGTCAGTCTCCCTCAATCTCATGTGTTAGTGAGGAAAACAGAATGTATTGCATACATTTATTAAACTGTTCAAGAGTAAACTCAGTAAAAGTCGTCAAATTTTTATGATATACAATGGATTCTTTATCATTCTTTTATATATCCATGACAAAATTTGTGAGGGGCTATCTAAAACATTTTGTCTCATCAATGTTTTTTAACCAGCAATTTGAAAAGCATATCTTAAGGTATGATGTAAACTATAGAGGTTTGGAGGATATAAGGCAATTGGGGTACCTAAGCACACCTGCTATTGCTGACAAGCTATTGACTCTAGTGCTTGGTTTATTACTCTAAATTCACTGTCTAAGAACAGCCTCTTCCCCATGGAAGATTCTTTCCCATTCTTAAGAGTAGCATCCTCACAATATGAACCAATTCGAGTACCCCGAGAGCTCCCAGGGACTAAACCACCAACCAAAGAGTACGCATGGAGGGACCCATGGCTCCAGCTGCATATGTAGCAGAGGATAGCTTTGCCAGTCATCAATGGGAGGAGATATATTTGAAATACATCTAATAAAAAATGAGTAGCACCCTCAACAATTAAAAGATACAATAAAACAACAGAAAACAGCACACTCCTGTCACCTTGTCAGTTTCCATTTTCTAAAAGAACCAAGTGACAGAAGTTTCGAGTACTTCATAGGAGATTTATTGTGGAAGGAAAATCTAGCATGTGGCTCTAATATTTCACCAGTAATAAAAATGTTTAGAAAACAAACATGCTTCATATATTTTGTGACCATAGTACTAGGCTATCCCTCCTCTTCCCTCCACAGGATCATGGTGGTCAACTGCACAGACACTTGGATCACTGTTTGAGAATGGTGTGCATGCAGTGTTGAAAGAGATGGTATCACAATTCACAAATAATACTTAATAAAGCCCCTTTTCTCCAAAGTACAAATTTATTTGTGTATAAGTAATGGAAGATTATACTTTTAAAAAGTGGTTCTCAAGAAGGCTAAGTAGGCATTAAACTCAGCTAGTGACTAAACTGTTTTCTTTTCCATTGATTTCTCTTGCAATTTCCAAATTCATAAAAAATAAAGATTAAGCAATAACATTCAAAACAGTGGAGGCATACCTGCAGCTAACTAAGGAAGAAACATTGTAACAATAATAATAATAAATGAAAATTGGTCCTCATGATTATGACCAGTGAGTGCCCATGCAGAAGTTTGCAAGCCAGATATTGGGTTCCCTGTAATTCAGGGCAGAGATACACAGTCTGCAACCCTAGACGACAATGCTTTCTGATCTGTCGCACATTCAACTTCAGGTCTGCACAGCTCTGAGTAAGAATGAAACAAGAGTCGGGCAATGATGGCACACGCCTTTAATCCCAGCTCTTCGGAGGCAGAAGCAGGCGGATTTCTGAGTTCCAGGCCAGCTTGGGTTACAGAGTGAGTTCCAGGACAGCCAGAGCTACACAGAGAAACCTTATCTCGAAAAAGACAAAACAAAACAAAACAAAACAAACAAACAAAAATGAACAAAAACAAAAAAGAAAGAAACAAGAGGGACAGTATGGGTTACAGTTAACTATAAAACACATTTCTCGGGAATAGTTTTTGCCTTGCCACCTACCCAGCATGGACAAAGATAGTTTAATTCCATAGACGCCACTCTCTGCTGAATATTTCACAATGACTATCATTTTCCAGTCACAATGAAGTGTTTTTCTGCCCTTTCCTAGAAGGTGTTAGCTCTTCTGTCTACCTGGTATTTCAGATTCCAATAAGATAAGTGATATTTAAGAGTGACTACAGTGGCTCTTAAAGATGTGCCTAGTACTAATTACTGCCATGGGCTTGAAATATCCTGAAGGGACAGCTACTGATCTATTCTGCTTTATAATTGTAAAGAAGGCCTTCGTGTTGTAACAAGTATCCAATGAATATCTAACAGTTTCTCTGGATGAAGCCAATCTCCAATGCCTGAAAATGCAGCATTCATTCAGATTCTGAATCTAGACATGGGATGAGGTCTCAGTAATAAGGGAATGAATTCACCCAAGCGAAATGGGTCCTGGTGCATTCATTGTGTAACCAGGAGCGTCAAACAACATGTATAGATTGTGTCAATGCAAGCAACAGTTGCCAGCTCTCCCTAGCTTAACATGGGGGGACAAGTTTTCTTGAAACATGTTCAAGAAGCGTTTTCTGCATTTCCATTTCAGGAGGATTAGTTTATATCTCAACCCTTAACACTACACATGTGAGAGAAGCACACAGCACTTGTGTTCATGTCCACTGGCTAAAGAAAGCCATGATGTCATACCGCTATAGGGAGTCATGACAGTATAAAACCATTCTGTGTAGAACAAGAATGGGAAATACATAGTAAATAATGACCTTAATGATTATTTAACATCAATTTATTTGATGACTAGGACCTGATAATTAACATCTTATTTCAGTTTCTGTGTTTCACTAACTTTTACTTAGTTTATAATACCATTATTCAGTAGGATTATAAATGGGCCTTTTATCTTTGGTCAACAACCCCAACCCTACAACTCAACATACCGTATAACATACTGATCATTTCATTTCATATGTAAAAGGTTCTTCTCAAACTTCTTTTTTTCTGTTTTATCTCTACCTTAATTTCTACTTTTCCACACCCATCCTAAATTTCTATTTTGTTTAGGTTCTCAGCCAACGTACTTCTAACCCATGCTAGTAAATATACTGGAGCCTGTACTTTATCTCTCTATACATTTCATTCTCTTTTATGGCAGTTATTAATAAGAAATATCATTTTTATAATAAGGTAACATCTCTAAAGGCAAATGTAATTATGATAGAAACAGTAATACAGCATTTAATATGTCTGTCCTTATATGTCCTCAGATTTAGTTCATTACTAGTAGAAACATTGGTTTTATTTTTTAACATTGAGGTGACTTGAGTTCCATGTAGCTTTAGGTTTGTATCTTTGAATAACATTAGGCAAAGGAAAGGTTTTAATTGGGCTCTAAATTAAATAATAATGTCGAAAAGCAATGAAAGCCATATAAAACAATTAAGTTGTACTAAGAAATACAGCCGAAAGACTCTCTTCATAAATAGCTATTTTAGATGAAAAAAATATTTAGATGAAGAAAACAAGACTGATCTTTTGCTTTATACAGAATTGTCTAAAAATAGTATAACACATATTTAGGAATACTATGAAATGTGCAATATCATTTGAATGCTACCATTACTGAAGCTAATTCTGTCTATTTTGAAAATGTAGGATACAGTCTAAATTGTATTGTTTCTTCAGATCTTCCCAGTGTGGAATTTTCTTGACACTAGTCATTGAGATGATCTTACACGATTATTTCTCCAATTGATATAGTACCCAAGTTTACAACTTCTATGAGTCTATTCGTTTTCTTTTATCTTATCATTATCCATAAACATTTTTTCTTTTTTATTAGATATTTTCTTTATTTACATGTAAATTTCTCCTTTCCCAGTTTCCCCTCCAAAAAACAAACAAACACACAAAAACAACAAGAACAAACCCCTGTTACCTCCCCCCTCCCCATGCCTGCCACCCCACCCTCTCCCACTTATTGGCCCTGGCATTCCCCTACACTCGGGCACAAAACCTTCACAAGGCCGAGGTCCTTTCCTCCTATTGATGATCCAATTTGCAATCCTCTACTATATACCTGCTGCCAGAACATTCAGTCCCACCATATATAGTCCTTGATTGGTGATTGGGTCCCTGGGAGCTCTGAGGGTACTAGTTATTGTTCTTCGTCCTAAGGGGCTGCAAACCCTTCAGCTCCATAGATTCTTTCACTAACTCCTTCATTGGGGACCATGTACTCAGTTCAATGAATGGCTGTGAGCCTCTACATCTATATTACTCAGGTATTGTCAGAGCCTCTCAGGAGATAGCTATATTTAGGGTGGTTTGTCCTTCCTTCAGTCTCTGCTTCATAGTTAATCTCTGCCACTCCTTCCGTGGGTATTTTGTTCCCCTTTTTAAGAAGGAATGAAATGTCCACCTTTTGGTCCTCCTTCTTCTTAAGTTTCTTGTGGTTTGTGGGTTGTTCTTCCTGTAGTCCTAACTTCTGGGCTAATAACCACTTATCAGAGAATGCATACCATGTGTGTTCTTTTGTGATTGGGTTACCTCACTCAGGATGGTACTCTCCAGATCCATCCATTTCCCTAAGAATTTCATAAATTCATTGTTTTTAATTGCTGAGTAGTACTCCATTGTGTAGATGTACCACAGTTTCTGTATCCATTCCTCTGTTGAGGGACATCTTGGTTGTTTCCAGTTTCTGGCTATTATAAACAAGGCTGCTATGCACATGGTGGAGCATGTGTCCTTATTATATGTTGGAGCATCTTCTGGGTATATGCCCAGGAGTGGTATAGCTGGGTCCTCTGGTAGAACTATGTCCAATTTCCGGAGGAAGCACCACACTGATTTCCAGAGTGCTTGTACTAGTTTGCAATCCCACCAGCAGTGAAGTAGTGTTCCTCTTTCTCCACAACCTCTCCAGCATCTGTTGTCACCTGAGTCTTTTATCCTAACCAATCTGACTGGTGTGAGGTGGAATCTCAGAGTTGTTTTGATTTGCATTTCCCTGATGACTAAGGATGTTGATCATTTCTTTAGGTGCTTCTCAGCCATTTGGTGTTCATCAGTAGAGAATTCTTTGTTTAGCTCTGTACCCCATTTTTTTAATAGGGTTATTTAGTTCTCTGGAGACCAACTTCTTGAGTTCTTTGTATACATTGGATATTAGCCCTCTATCAGATATAGGGTTAGTAAAGATCTTTTCCCAATTTGTTGGTTGCCGTTTTGTCCTATTGACAGTGTCTTTTGCCTTACAGAAGCTTTGCAACTTTATGAGGTCCCATTTGTCAATTCTTGATCTTAGAGCAGAAGCTATTGGCGTTCTCTTCAGGAAATTTTCCCCTGTGTCTATTTGCTCGAGGTTCTTCCCCACTTTATTTTCTATTAGTTTCAATGTACTTGGTTTGATGTGGAGGTCCCTGATTCACTTAGACTTGAGCTTTGTACAAGGAGAAAGGAATGGATCGATGTTGACCTCCAGTTGAGCCAGCACCATCTGTTGAAAATGCTGTCTTTTTTACACTGTATGGTTTTAGCTCCTTTGTCAAAGATCAAGTGACCATAGGTGCATGGGTTCATTTCTGGGTCTTCAATTCTGTTCCATTGATCTACCTGCCTGTCACTGTACCAATACCATGCAGTTTTTATCACAATTGCTCTGTAGTACAGCTTAAGGTCTGGGATTGTGATTCCACCAGAGGTTCCTTTATTGTTGAGAATAGTTTTGGCTATCCTGGGTCTATTCATTTTCTTAATTTCCCTACAAAAGTCACTAACTCAGCACCAACAATGAAAAAAGTCACTCTCCAACTTTCTGTAGGAGTTTATTCTCCAGGACCAGTATAAGAAACATTATTTTTTAATTAGATTTTATTTATTTATATTTCAAATGTTATCCCTTTTCCTGGTTTCCCCTCTGCAAACCCCTTCTTCCATTCCCCTTTACAATGCTTCTATGAGGTTGCTACCCTACCCACCTACCCACTCCCACCTTATCGCCCTAGCATTCCTCTACACTGGGGCATCAAGCCTTCACAGGACCCCAAGGGCTTCCTCTCCCATTGATGCCAGATAAGGCCCTCTCAGTCCTTCCCTGAACTCCTCCATTGGGGTCCTTGTGCTCAGTCTGATGATTGGCTGCAAGCATCCACATTTGTGTTGGTCAGGATCTAGTAGAGTCTCTCAGGAGACAGGTGTATCAGGCTTTGTAAGCAAGCACTTGTTGGCATCAGCAATAGTATCTGGATTTGGATGGATCCCCAGGTTCAGAAGTCTCTGGATGGCCTTTCCTTCAGTCTCTACTCTATTCTTTGTCCCTCCATTTCCTTTAGACAGGAGCAATTCTGGGTGAAAAATTTTGGAGATGAGTGGTTGGCTCCATTCCTCAACTGGGGGACCATGCCTAACCTCTGTATAAGGTCTGCAAAGGTTCTCCCTCCCATTTGTGGGTTGTTTCATCTAATGTCATGTCTGTGGGGTCCTGGGAAACTCTTGATTTCCTGGTATCTGTGACTTTCTGGTTGCTACCTCATCCACCATTGCTACATACATCTGTACATCTCCTCCATTTCTTCCCATACTTGATTCTTCCCCTCTTTTCCCCTCCCCCTCTTTTCTTTCTCCAAAGTCCCTCCCAGCCTCTACTTCCCTTGATTCTTTTGTTCCTCCTTCTAAGTAGGACTGAAGCATACACTCTTTGATCTTCCTTCCTCTTGAGTTTCATGTGGTCCATGAGTTAGTTGCATTGTAGGTATTCCAGACTCTTTGCCTAATATCCACTTTTCAGTGAGTATATACCATGTTTGTTCTTTTGTGACTGAGTTACCTCACTCAGGATGATATTTTTAGTTCCATCCATTTGCCTGAGAACCTCATGAATTCTTTGTTTTTAATAGCTGAGTAGTGTTCCATTGTGTAGATGTACCACGTTTTCTGTATCCATTCCTCTGTTTACTAATATCTGGGTTGTTTCCAGCTTCTGGCTATTATAAATATGGCTGCTATGAACATAGTGGAGCATGTGTCCCCGTTATATGTTGGAGCATCTTCTGGGTATATGCCTAGGAGTGGTAAAACCTTATTCTTACTGTCTAGAAGTGTATGTGGTTTTGATAGATTGATGAAGACATTCTCAAGAGAGTGCATGAATTATGCCTTACAGAATTAGAAAAAAAAAACTGTGTGTACTTGTTGTCTGCATTTTGTTTTAACTACTAGTTTTCTTAGCATCATCAGGTCACTGATGAATCCCATGTTTTTTACGGTGCATACTTGTATGAATTTTAAGGAATTTAAATATTAATATACTTCAAGAATAAAAAAATGCAAGAATAGTTCTATTAGTATATCAAATCAATTATAGTTGTTTCACTTATTCCAAATCATGAGAAAATACATTTTTCTCATAGAAATTGAGAATTTGGACTATATATAAAAACATCGCCCCATTCTATTTTTTAATTTTTTTCTTAATTACTTAGGGGCTTAGAATAAAAAGTAGTAGTTTTATTATTTCATTTTCATATATACATGTTCTCACTTATTCCCCTTCCCAGTTACTGTCCTCTGGGACCCTTCCAGCTTTGTTCTTTTCTACCCCCAGCAGAAGTCTCCACTTCTGCTGCCCTGTTGCAGGTATTCCATTGCCCTGTCCATATTACACATCCCTTAAATTTTTTCCTTCATCAATATCTTGCCTTTAAGATCAAGGGCAGAATTCTCCATCCTTTCTAATAAACATTTTTCTAGTTTTATGACCTAACACATGCACACACACATGCACCCAGACAAACAGAACACATGCACACACTCATGTACCTACAAACAAACATACTACAGCTACTTGTTACGTTGACTTAGTGTCCGTCAATGTCTAAACATTATGTGTGTGGATGACAATACATTTCTAATTTTGGAGGTTTTTTTTTTATTTATTGGATATTTTATTTATTGACATTTCAAATGTTATCCACCTTCCAGGTTTCCTCTCTACAAAGTCCCTATCCCATTCCCCCTCCCCCTGCTTCTACGAGGGTGCTCACACACCCACCTATCCACTCCTACCTCCTTGCCCTCGAATTCCTGTACACTGGGGAATAGAGGCTTCTCAGGACCAAGGACTTCTCCTCCTATTGATGCTAGACAAGGCTATCCTCTGCTATATATGCAGCTGGAGTCATGGGTTCCTCCATGGCTCTTTGATTGGTGGTTTAGTCCCTGGGACCTTTGGTGGATATGGTTGGTTGATATTGTTGTTCTTCCTATGGGGTTGCAAATCCCTTCAGCTCCTTCCATCCTTTCTCTAGCTCCTCTATTGGGGACCCTTTGCTCAATCCAATGGTTGACTGCTAGCCTTCAGCTCTGTATTTGTCAGACTCTGGCAGATCCTCTCAGGAGACAGCTTTATCAGACTCCTGTCAGCAAGCACTTCTTGGTATCCCCAATAGTGTCTGGGTTTGGTGTCTGTATATGGGATGGATCCCTCCGTAGGGCAGTCTCTGTATGGCCTTTCCTTCAGTCTCTACCCCACATTTTGTCTCCCTTACTTCCTCTAGTGAATATTTTGTTCCCCTTCTAAGAAGGACTGCAGCATTTACACTTTGGTCTTCCTTTAAACCCTCATATTGATTTTCATAGTTGCTGAACCAGTTTACATTCTCAACAGCAGTGTATAGGTATTCTTATTTTCTACATCCTCACAGGTTTTGTTTTTTTGGTTGTTATGGGTAGCTATTGTGACAGGGTGACATGGAATCTTAAAGAAGCTTTAATTGCTTTTCTTTGATGTAAATAAGGATGTAAAATCTTTTGTTCAAATATGCCTGTTTATATTTGTTCTTTTGAAAAACTGTCTAGTCACAAACATATTATAACTTAATATATAGTCTTATAGTCTTAGTTAAAGATAACTCTTGATAACATAGCACTTGTATATTGTTTCTTAGACCACAAAATAAGCAATTTCTGAAATCATTTACTAAATTTTGCTAGAGATAACGTTGACTTCTTGTACCATTGAGATGAATTGAGGCTCACGTAGACTGCATTTGTATCTTTGAAATGAAGTGAGAAATAACTAGCCCAGACTCATTCAAGAGGAACATGAAAGCTTGTTTAGAACATCTAACAAGAGTTAATATTTGACATTTCCCTCCTTTTCACCAAAACTATATTGTTTATGCATAAGACAAGCATTGCATTTAGTTCGGTTCTTTAGAAAGGTTCTTACCACCATCAGGAGGTACGGTACTGAAGTTACAATCATACAAACATTAGCTGGAAACCAGCTTTTCTACGCATTGCTAGATCTAGTTTTCTGAGAAAGAGTATGTGAGCTTTTCCTGCCAGAGAAAACAAATAAGATATTCTGGTTTTGTAAGTGTCTTTTCAAAAATTTCTTCCTTTCTAATAGAATCTAAAGTTTATCTAATTTTTGCTTTATTTATTTGTTTGTTTATTTACTTATCAATCATTTGTTTGTTTGCTTGTTTGTGGTAATTTTGTTTTCCTGTATGTGCTCCCACCGTGTGCCTCATGGGAAACTGAAGTGATGGGACACACCTTGGTGGGTGCATCATGATTAGATTATATACTTGATGCAGTTGTTCTGTAAATGATTAATTTGGAAGAAAGGAAAAGGGACAACCTTCAGAAAACTCTAAGACTGAGTTTTCATATGTTTCTGGGGAGTTTCTCTTGCCCTCTTAAGAAAGCCCATTATCTTCTGCTCTGGTCATTGCCAGCTGTTGATGTAAACAAAGAACTGCTATAGGGACCTGCACATGAGTTGGAAAGACTGAGAATAATGGAGCCCTGAAAAAGAGAGACTGATCCTGATGAGGCTGCCAACCAGACTGCACCTGGGGTAGGTCTTATTATTTTACTCTCAACTATGTGCAGAAAGGTTCTCTTACTCATTAAAATGTTTGAATCATGTTCAGAAAAATTTATTCTAGTCTTAGTGACCTCTCATCTTCATTTGGTTGTTCATCATGTGAAGACCCCAATGATTTCTTACTAATTTTACTGTGGATTACAACATTATACAGAGAAAGTCTCTAAATTTGACTTCAGAGGAACAATGGATGGTTTTATGGATAATTATGGACTGTGTGATGTTAGAAACACACTATTATGAAAAATTACTTGTCATCTACTAGAAATTCAATTTTATCTGACTGTCATATATTTGTATTTGTTTTAACTGGTTCTAATAGAATAATATTAGGAAAAGAGGTGGAGTGTTAATTCAAAGGTTAAGAACATGTTTTGCTCTTGAAAAGGGTCCTAGTTCTGTCTCCAGGTTACATGGTTTACAACTGCCTGTTACTCCAGCTCCAGAGGCATCCCTGGCCAATGGCCTCCATGGGTGTCTATGTGCGTGTGCACATTCCCATAAAATACACATAATTAAAAATAATATAGGGCATAAATTCTTACAAATAATAACGTTAGAAATTGTGCAAAGCTATTTTTCAGCAGCCTATGTGAAGTATCATGGCATTGTGAATGAGCCAATAATGAGATGGCTGACTTGATTCACATGGCACTTGAACAGGAGGGGAAAGCTCTAATTCACGTTTGTCTGAATAAATGTGGAAATCCAATTGTAGCTTAATATAGTATAAAAATGAGCAAAAACAAAGATTTCTTTTCCTGACACGAATATTGCATTGTTCCTCTTAAAGCATTCTTATGGATGCCATCAATCTATACTCATTTCTGCCTTATGTTTTCAGATGAAAAATGTATGGCTCTTCACAGGTTCCAGCTGTGCGGACATGGTGTCTAGTGTCTGGACTGACTAGAAGAACTTTACACGCTGCTGCATTAATGAAGGTCAGGAGACAAACTAAAGGGAAAAAAGAAAAAAGCAATTAATTTGTTGACTTCCCAGATTTTTAAGTAATGTTTCAGCTTCAAATTATTAATGTATAAAAGAGGGACGTTAATATCTTACCATATAGTATTTTTGTGGGTTTCAAAGCGTTTCATAAATGATAAGACCCAGTAAAAGATTTACATTATAAATGTGTTAATTAACCTGGGCTCTATAAAAATCAACTCCAAAAGATCTTTAGTTCTTGAAATATTCTCAGGAATGCAATCCATATGTATTTGATTTCCATGTTGTGTTTCTTGCCAAGAATCCATTGCACATCATGGCTTTCCTCTAAATATGCCTCTTTCTTCATGCGACCTAGATATGAAATTATCTCCTAATTCAGATGCTTCCAATAGCATGCTAATGTTTTATTATTAATCTTATAGCTATTTTCCAAAAAGCAAAATTAGATTTGATTTTTTTATATATACTAATAAAAGGATTTAAAACTTTCTTGAAAGTTTAGCATTTCTAGATTCCTCACCATTTGTCTTCTGGCTTGATTATTTGGACTTCCAGCATTACTCTGCAGAAGTTAGAACAGAATGCCTTATTTAAAGCAATTTTCCTGCCATGAGAGAAATAGGAATATATTGAGTTATTAAGTTCCTTATAAATCTTGAATTATTTTAGAATTAAAAATACATGTCACTAAAAAGCATGCAGAAGGTAAAATCTTTTTGAGATCTTCTCAGAGAAGATTTGTGTAGGAAAAAATGTTTGTAAATTGTTAATCAGGAATAAACACACTCCAATCAAACACATAGAAATTTTAATTGTTTCTTAAAAACTCTTACTTTCAAGATGTTGCCAGAGTGAATGATTATCTTCTAATTATACAATTGTTCTTGCTGTGGTACTTCAATTTCCAATCAAGACTGGTATGGTTTTCAGATACTGAATGAAATGAAATATTCTTATGAGCATAAGAAATCTATGAGGCTGCAACTATGCCTGCCATAGTTCCAGGCTCTTTACCTCCTTTTGCATACCAGAGAAAAGTGGACACATTTTTAAAGTATTTGAATTGAAACTTGATTGTCCTAATAGTATAATGTTGTGCAATTTCTAACTATAAAGGCTAATGTATACCTATATCAAGGTCTTGAGCAGAAGAAGGAAAGGATGAAGTAGAGATAAATATTTATGAAATAATCATTGTCACATTGATGATAATAACTGGAATAATATCTTTGCCTTCTACAAGCAGAGGATCCCTAGAACCATGCATTATTGCTCCATGAAATTTATTTCCCAGATCACTAGGTATTATTTTTTAAAAATGACTATTTAGAGATCTGAGGTAGTGGTAAGTTTCCTACCTCCAAGGCAACTTTTAAGGTGATTCTGTCACAAATGCTCTCTCTCTTTTTGAAATCAGCATTTGGAAACATGGAAAAATAGAGCAAGGCTGTTCAGGAATTTTAACCCCCACACATTTAAGACAAGTATTTTGATCACTTCCTAATCAAGACATATTAATATCACATTAAGGATGAAATTTTCAAAGTAAAATCTCTAGAAAAGTAAGATGTGAAAAATCTACTTAATTCAGAGAAGTATAAAGATGAGTGGATTTGTAAACAGGACAGAAGGAGAGAAGGAAGAAGGGAGGGAGAGAGAAAGGGAGGGGGACAGTGAGGGCCACATATAATTTTATGAATCCGAGGAATCTATGGGCTGCAGGGAGATGAGTGAGGCAGGTGCCTGTGATTACTGACAGTGCTGATTTCTCGAGTAGTTTTCTGGGTTGTGATTACACTTTTCTTACTAAGTGTCTTGCTCTGCCATAAGGAAAAGGAGATAAGGAATGGTTTGCTTATATTTACAAATGCAAAATACTGGGCAGCTATATCTGAAAAGGTGAGCAGTGGTTATCTATAGGCGGTGGATGAACATGGAAGGAAAGTGGGCTACAGATACGCGATATCTCTGAAATATCTTTCTGACTAGTCTACACTCTTGTCACCATGTTAATATCATGCAAATTTGAAAAGATAGATACAATCAATAAAGATGGTTGAAAGATATTTAGACTAAGTTCATATCGTTACGGTGGCCTGCTTTGTGCAGGAGACCACCCAGATGCTAAACAGGGGTGAGTTAAGACAGGTAATAAAGTGACCATGGAAAATTTCCATGTTATTTAGAAATAAAAACGATACATTCAATGTAATATATCCAATTCATAGGTGATAGAAGGATGATCACAGAAAATTGTTTATGTATGTATACATATTTATGTCATATGCATATATGAATTCTTACATGTGTTATATGCAGTATGTGTTAATGCACATTCATGAGCATATGTATATAACATGCATATACACACATATGTGAAAATTACATTTATTGGAAAGGCTTAGGAACATCTATATTTACATAATAATGAAATTTAATATTGGCTTCTAATCTTATGACTCATTAAAATAATTTAGAACTCCCTGAAGTAATGACTCTTGCTAATGATGTGTTCTCTCTCTCTCTCTCTCTCTCTCTCTCTCTCTCTCTCTCTCTCTCTCTTTCTCTCTCTCTCTCTCTCCCTAACTTGCTCTCTCACTCTCTAGCTCTCTCTAGATTTCTCTGAGTAACCCTGGCTGTCCTGGAACTTCCTCTGTAGATTAGGTTGGCTTGAACTCAGAGATCCACTTGATGTACTTCTGGGGACGTACAAAACAGGCTTGAACAACCTTTTTGTTTTAGAAAGTGCAAGAGCATTCAAAGCATGATCAAATATTAAGGACATAGAAATAAGCTGTAATGACTTTCCTCTGCCAGGCAAAGGTGAAACTTAGTTCAGAAGAACAGATAAATTATACTTGAGCGCAATCTATATAATAAAAGAAAGGCATCCACTAACTGAGATGGAATAACTAAGTAAATAAGTAAATAATGCAATGTACCCACTACACTCACTATAGAATGTTAAAAAATAAGTGTAGAAACATTGATGAATATGGAAAGTCATGTTTTTATAAACATCACAGCAATGATGACCAGAAAGCAATCACCATAAATATTACAATTAGTATAAGGAAGATATTGACAAAACATAAATTTAGGTAGTCTCAGGGTATCTCTTCATCAAGTCTTTACTAATCAAAAGGGAAACAAAATGACATTTTTTTTAAGCCTACAGCATCCAGTATTCTGAGGCAGTTTCCCATCCAAGTACTAACCAGGCCCGACCCTGCTTAGCTTCGGAGATCAGATGACATCAGGAGTGTTCAGGGTGGTATGGCCATAGACCAAAGTAACATTTTATTGAAAAGGTTTGGATGCACAACCTTAAGCCAGTGATCAAATTATCAACTATTCAATGACAGTATACAAAGGAAAGTTAAGAATAGCTATTAGTTTTTTTCTTCTTAATGTTTCCACACAGAAAAAGCTGAAGATAATGTGCTAGATAGTAGTGAAGTAAGCTGTTAGAAAGCATGTATCAGAGTGCTGGCAGCATGTGCCAATAATCCCAGGACTTGGGAGACAGAGACAGGTGTATTTCTGAGATCAAGACCAGCCTGGTCTACAGAGGAAGTTCCAAAACAGCCAGGGCTACACCAAGAAAGAGTGGAGAGACAGAGAGACAGAGAGACAGAGAGAGAGAGAGAGAGAGAGAGAGAGAGAGAGAGAGAGTCAGAGAGAAAACATGTCATGAATTAAGATAAAACAGTTTAATCTGCACATCATATGCATTGTTCAGATAAGAATGAAGCACACACAAATGCTAGCCATTAACTTTGAATCGAGTAATTTTGGTGATTATGGGAATTATTTAAATGCTTTTTACATTTGTCTTGAAAACTAGCTCTGTACAATGTAAATATTAGCAACAAAAGATGCTAAAAAATCACCGTGGCTATTTTCTTTGCTTTAGTGCATTAAATAGCAAATATGTGAAACTGATTAATCAAGAGAGAAACTGGGGAGGGGGAGGGCATTGTCTTTCAATATCTGCTACCGTAATTTTTTTCTTACATTTTTGGAAAGCAGAAAAGTACTATATTTTTATTTTTGAATAAAACTCAAAGTGCCCATAGTGAAAACTTCCTGGGGAGAAGGGACACTGTTGTATTACGCTAGCATCTCAGTCTTGCTTCCCTGTCACAAACACTGTCTTCTTTGAAGATTCCCCTGCAGGTCCGCACAGCTCTCACAATTTTGGCAGTAGGACAACTTGATTTATTTAATTTAGCTCCAAGCATGACACACAGGTATAAGTATGTGGTCTTCGTAAGATGTAGAGCCAGAAGGTAAGCTTGGATCAGCCTGAATTCTGAGCCTTGAGTCCTAATGTCTATACCATAGTCTCCAGGCATTCATTTTTCAGAACAGCTGAAGAGGCAAATTGAGAAAAATGACTAGCAACTGTTAGAAGAGAGATTTGCGCTCAAGATAAAAGCACAGATCACTTTTATGGCTCATACTTTATAGAACAACATTTAAAACCTAGATAAAATCTAAGGAAGTAAACTCATATATGTGAATAAAAACCCTCTCACTGAAGCTTCCAGATCCCGTGGAAGGACCAATGCTCTCTTAAGACATCAGCGCATAGAATCCAAACTTCCTAAAGGGCAGATATAGGCTTATTGTCACTAATGACATCAGACACCAGTTTGATTGAACTTTGAAAAAGCCTGAGTTAACAATGGTTTTGGAGTTTAGAAGCTGATATCATGGTCACTGTTAAAGAATTTGGCTTGGTGTCTGGTCTAGAACTATGCCACAGCAAGACTCTAGAAAGTCACAGCTTCTCTCTGACTTAATTCCTTCATCTGAGCAATAGGAATAAGCCTATCATGTATGGTAGTGGAGAAGATTGAATGAACCCAAACATCATGGGATGCATATCATAATATCTTGAATAGAGAGTTTTCACCAAGAATAAATCACAATTATTGTATGTATACTTTGGAGGCAGAGGGAATGCAGAGAAGCAGAGAAAGGGATTTCTTTCTTCTTTCTTTCTTTCTTTCTTTTTTTTTTTTTTTTGTTTTTGATTTTTGAGATAAGGTCCTCTGTATACTCCTGGATATCCTGGAACTCACTCTGTAGACCAGGCTGGCCTCGAACTCAGAAATCTGCCTGTCTCTGCCTCCCAATTGCTGGGATTAAAGGCACGTGCCACCACTGCCTGACTGGGAAAGGATTTCTAATCTAAGTTGGGATAATTCGTAATGTTAGAACTTACATACCTAAAACTGTACATTTGGCCGTCACAAAAATGTACAAGTAAATGTAATATAAAGGCAGTAGCTAGGATTTGAACTGAAACTCCAGACCCAGGTGAACACTAAAAAAGCAACAGAAAAAAACAGCTCACCTTACAGGTGATGGTGCTGTGACATGGAGACCCTGGAGGTTATGTGTCATTCTCTAGCTTTTCCCAGTATGGCATCCACTAGAAGCAAATTACTGAAAACTAAGGAAGATTAAAATCAGACCCTCAGGTAACCAGCTACATTTCTAATAGTGCGTCTAGTGGTGACTGTCTTTGGTAGAAAGTCACACAAAATTTGTGCCATTTGTGGAATTCCCAGGAGACAGTGCTGTTCCCTGAAAGAGCAAGCTACCCTCCATTTAGACCTGTGGTTTTTAGAACCTAGAGTACCTAGGTCTTGGGGGAAAGGCCCTGCTCTCTCTCCCTATCACATTTACTCTGAATTTTCTCTCCCTGCAGGGAGCAGTCAGATGAAAGCCATCACCAGCTCAGTGGTGATGAGAATCCTAAGAGAGCTTCTGAAAACACCACTGGCTGCTGTGCCCTCCCCTGGCCAACCTTCTGCCATGGAAAGGAAATGGGGCTCTATCTGCTCAAGGTTCTTTTAAAAGACAATCTAGCTATAAAGAAAAGGAGCCGCCTTTCTGAAGATGAAAGACAAAGAGGAATTCCCTTCCTGATTAGGAAGAAGAATGTGACTGTGTTGCAGAGAAACGTACATGACAATCGAGAACAGAATGTGTCTATGAACATGTAGCAGGCATGGTCAACAGCAACGAGAAAAGTGGGACTATGTTCTAATGATGAAAGAAAGAAAAGAAAGAAAGAAAGAAAGAAAGAAAGAAAGAAAGAAAGAAAGGAAGGAAGGAAGGAAGGAAGGAAGGAAGGAAAGAAAGAAAGAAAGTGGGCTTGGTACTAAGTTACCTGGATCTAACCTTCTAATGAGATCTAGTCTTATTTCTTACTATGATATTAGCAAGACAGGATCCTAAGCAGGGAATAAAACTGAGTTGTGTTCAGATTATGGACCTATGGAAATATGATACAATAAATTGATGCTATGTGAAGCTGGGAAGTATGATATAAGGCAATTATGCCACAATAAGAAACTAACATAAGTCCCAAACCCTACTCATATGTGACACACAAGCGTACTGGACATTGACTACCAGCTTGTACGAATCAAGGGAGAGAGCATATTCTAGGACAAAAGTTACAAGTAGAGTTTAGAACCTACAGATAAGCAGCAAGGGACAACTGACCACAACTGGATCATGGGAGGCACTATGATCCAGTCCTTCAGGCTTATTAAATATATAAGAATCATATCACATATATCATTTATTAAATCATCATAGAATCATATATATATATATATATGATTTATATATATATATATATAAATTTGTACTGCACTGCAAATGAGGAGAAGCTTTTGGGAGCATTACCCTGCTTTAGGTCTCATACCCTAAGTGCAAATGGTTTGTCATGTTTAAGACTTGAAGGACATCCTGTTTCTAGGGCTGAAAGAAATCAGGACAGGTTGCCCACCCAATGTCCCTTTGTGTCAAGACCTCTCGTGCCAACAGTGCTCTCTACAATTCTTCTTGAGGATTGCAAGCAAGAAAGGAGAGGAGCTGTGTCAGTCCAAGGATGCGTGAAGAACTGTGGGAACATAGGAAACATGGGAACACATAGAGAGAAACAGCTCCTACCCCACCCCAACAGACACGTTTCTCCCACTATGAGATACAAAATAAAATACTCTTTCTAAAAGTGTTTTTGTTTAACAGTGATCAAAGGTTAAGAAAAGAGTCTGTGTTGAAAGTTCTGTTGTTTCTCTTGGCAGCAGAGCACAGGAAAAGTGGGGCAATTACCTGACCCTACAACATATTTGCTTCTTCAAATATGATCAAATATTTTCAATTCTCAATAGCTCTGATAAAGTCAACATTAAATGTTCATGTAACCCAGGAAAAACTGTGTAAGTGGTGCTTGTTGGCCATTAGGAAATCATTCCATATTGTGGCTGAAATGCTTTTTTTTGTTTGTTTTTAATTTCATGTCCAATTTTCTGACCTTCTGAAAGTGACTTTTGAAATACCCAATGTTGTGTGGTAGGTGGGTAAAAGAACATGTGTGTGGTGGTGGTGTCTCATTAAAACTTATGGTTGTGCTTACAGGAATGTCTCCATGAATTTCTGATCAAAAGCAGACCCGCAAAGAAGTGGGGATTAATAGGTTAGGTGAGGTTTAGGGCTGTGGAGGGGGGGTCAGGAAAAATGGCCACCACATGTAGTTTAGAACAGATCCGTGGGGAGCAGCTTTACAGAGGGAGGGGGCATGAGAGCATGCTGAGGGACCCAAATTGAGGGGTGAAGTTTCCAAAAGAAGTGAAGAAGACTGAGACAATCTGTACCTGCTTTATAATTTTGCTCTCTGCCCCCTGTTGTGTAAACACCACCTTTCAGTCACATACACATTATCTCCTCGGAGGAGGGAAACATTGCAGGCTGCCCTAAGTGGCTCTTGACAGGAACTTGAGGAATCCCTGAGGAGAAGAGACATTTTTAAGAGAGCAGGAGAATCCAATTAACTTTCCCCCTGATGAACTTTGTCACCGCTCTTTATCAGAGGGGGAGATGGAAGGCTAGGATAAGAATTTAGGCATGAAAAACTGTTACTGAGAGAATAGGCTTCTAATGGGTTCCTGCTTTCCATGCCTTTTGTAAAGAGTTATATCTTTGAAAGAGAATATTCCTTAGAGAACAATATTATTTCCACATAAGGAATAGTTTCTCATCAATGAAGTATCCTTCCAAATACTTACATCAGAAATAGCAAGTGTGATACATGACTGTCCAGTCATCTGAAATCATTAGATATTTGCTGTTCTTTAATTTTCCTAACGTAGGTTGGACTTGTCTTCTCCATGTGTGCGTTTAGGTCAGGAATGAATTTTCTTTCGACTCCATCACATGGGCAAGGGCTTACTTGGCTAGGAATTAGCTGCTGGTCATTTCACTGGAAACACTGACCAGAAGAACCAAGATCAATGACTACAACCGATTCACAAGACACAGCAGCTACATACAAACACACATCTGACACATATACACTTCTCAAATATACAACTAGTGGTGTGGGGAGAGAAAGCTGAGGAAGGCACTGTGTCCCTCCCTGTTCCTAGAAAATTCTAACAAAAGAGTCAAAGCAGTATCTTCTCCCGAGTCCTCTTTTGATCCTGCTTCATACCAAGCTTCCTTCAATAAGGCCACCTTGACTTAGCAGAGGAGCCTTTTTCTAGGAGTGAAAATGCTAACCCGAAATAGCATTTGTTTTACCATGAAAACCCACAGCTTCTCAGTGACTTGTGTCAGTCAAGAGGGTGTGCAATGTGCACTTCAAAGGACACATCTGTCACATATTTAAAGGACACACGTATCAGCCAAATAACTTCTATCTGACAGCTAATCATATACAGATTGAATATAAGAATTCTAGGGCACAGAAAGATCAGGATAAATAAGAACAGGGTTGAATTTAAAGAATCAGATGGAGGAGGAACTAATGGGTGCCAATGTCACCCCCACACTGTAGGATGTGTAGACCACAGAATGCCAATTTAAGATATGAGTATCTTGCTTCCTTCAGAGCACACTTTTTTATTTTGTATTTAAAAATGGCAGGGCTGCATTTTTCTGGTGCAGCTGAACCATTGTAGGAAGTGAGATATGTACAAAGCTAATTAGCACAAATGTTTCACATACATTAAATATGGTTCTTTAAGTATCCATAAATAAGTGAATAAAGCTTAACTGTACACTTTAAAGAATATATTTAGGGTTCTCTGAAGCTATCAGATTAGGAAGAAAGAAGGAAAAACGACTTGAAATTGGAGGGTTTCTTCAGCACAAAGCTCCCTCCCCCCCCCCAAATAACAGCTCTACCCTATACATAGAGTCTATGATTTAGTATGTAATTTATGGCATCTGTTTGGTTTTTGTTTCAGAGCATGTAATACACAAACCTGTGATTTAGGTGAGAGCCACTGATAAGAGTCTCTCTGGTGATTTGGATCAGATTCTGCCCCTTAATTATCATGTCCTCCATTGGGTACACTTGGATGCCAGGTTAGCGGATGGTGAGTTAATCTCAGATGGCTATAGCTGCAACAGTTATCCTTGTCCTAAGTGGTTCTGTGTCTCCGAAAAGGTTAGCTCAGGCTGTTCCCAGAAGAACTAAGAATATTTACAGGAAACTAATGAGACTGTCTCTTCAGTTTAGATTAGGATTTAGCATATTTCTTGGGCCACCTTCAGTTACTTAAAGTAAGTCACACTACCCTCTTAATTCAAGGGATAACTAAATAGATCTAACCTCTCTATAGAAAAAACAAAAAAAACCCACATTGCTAGTCATGTAAATCAGAGAGGAATAATTACAGCTATTTTAACAGTCTACCACATACCTTGGTTCTATATAACACACGTTCACTCCTCTAGGTAACTCATATTCACTTTAACTTCCACACCTTGTACAACGCCTCCTCTGTGTCTCCATGCCCTTCTCCTCTACCGATTTTCATATTCTGTCAAAATTAGCATAATATTATTTCCATTAGGAAGATTTCCATAATCTCTAGACTAGGTAGGTTTCCCTCACTTTGGATTTTCGTAGCTGTTGGCCTATTCAATGTTACAAAAATCTGAAACTTTCCATTCTAATGGCTCCCACTCTAGAAGATAATGAAGAGATTTTCATTTATCTGTTTCAATAACCCATATCAGTTCTCATTTGTAGCAGGTACACAGAATTGCTTGTGTCCATAGGAGGTGTATTAGAAAATTATATATGATTACCACCAGTATTATATGAATATAATCTCTAGACACCACCTTCAAATGCTATCTCTGTCTCAGCCAACCTGAATATACATGAGAGTTCATAAAATTAGTCCAAAGAGTCATTACTTTTAAAAAATCAGAACAACTGAACTGTTCTACCCAATAACTTTTTCTCGAAAAGATAAAATTGGGTCTTTAATGTTATCAACTAATTCAGACACCATAACTTATACAGAGTGTTAAAAAGTAATGGGCCTGGAAGTCAATCCTGAAGGCCCCCATTTGTCACCTCCATGAGGATTTGTCACAATTTCCTACTATCCTATATTTTTCAGGTCACAATAAGCTTTCTAGATAGATTTGTACTTAGAATGAAGTCTAGCATTTTGCTCATTAACTTTCCTATGATAGACTGTCAAAAGCCTCACCTGAACTCCTGTTAAATTGCATCAACTTCTGCACCCTCATATAATTACTTGGTTGCTGCCACAGAGAACTATAAATTGTCTGATAAAGACCCAATTTTCCTTGTAGCAGCCTAAGATACCATCTCCTATTCTACTCCTTAAATGAGCCAAATTGTCTGTTTTTTATAAAGGTTTTCAAAATCTTGGCTGTTCTAATCCAGTTCCTCAGCCTCTTATCTTTCAAATGCAATACCTATACATATATTACATGATTATTCCATTTTCCACTCCAAATTTTCTGCGATCCATTTACTAGTGGTTTAATAACTCTAATTAAAGCCATGAAGTGCTTAACAAAGGCATCTTTCTTCTAAGTCTCCAAACAAGCGAAACACATTCGATTATCACATCTGATCTATGGGACTATCACTCCAGGTTTTTACTGTAATTGGATAAGCGCTCTCACTTTAAGTCTCTTGTAAAAGTACACTCAGTTTGAGTGAGTGATAGACATGTCTCATGTCTATAAGAATGTTTTATTAGGGTTTCTTTCTGTTAAATCCAAATAATGAAAGTATTTCAGGGACAGAATTTTATGTTGCGTTGATTGTAAGGTTTACTAATGACATATATATATATCATCATTCCATATATTTTTATCATTTTGGTTGTGAAATTTAGCCTTTAACAACTAAGCCATCTCTCTAGCTCTGTCTTTGTTTTTGAGTACTTAATATATTCTTAATGGGAACTTGATAACTATAGGAGCCATAGATAAAAATTATCTAAGCCTGATAGCTACTGTGTGACACAACTAAACCACGGAAACAGCATGTGATACATCATAAGAGCTTAGTGACTATCACTCATTAAAGCTCATATTAGTTCTTGCTTTACATGAAGTTCATAACATAATATTTTCAATATCTCTACTTTTAAAATTTTCTAAACAAAAAATTCTATGTTTATAAGAGACTAATACAGATGTAGAGGCTCACAGCCATTCATTGAACTGAGTACACGGTCCCCAATGAAGGAGTTAGAGAAAGGTTCTATGGAGCTGAAGGGTTTGCAGCCCCTTAGGACGAACAACAATTACTAACTAGTACCCTCAGAGCTCCCAGGGACCCAACCACCAATCAAGGACTATACAGGGTGGGATTGAATGTACTGGAAGCAGGTATATAGTAGAGGATTGCAAATTCGATCATCAATAGGAGGAAAGGACCTCGGCCTTGTGAAGGTTTTGTGCCCCAGTGTAGGGGAATGCCAGGGCCAATAAGTGGGAGAGGGTGGGGTGGCAGGCATGGGGAAGGGGGAGGCAAAAGGGGTTTGTTCTTGCTTTTGTTTGTTTGTTTGTTTGTTTGTTTTGGAGGGGAAAAAGGGAAAGGGAAAATGTACATGTAAATAAAGAAAATACCTAATTAAAAAAAAAAAAGATACTACATGATGTTTAGGTACATTACATAATGTGCAAATCACCTTAGATATATGTCTCCTCAGACACATATTCTTTCTTCCAGATAGAAACTTTTAAAGTCTTATCTCCAGGCTTTTTCAAAGGTCCTGTACCTGTTGTTACTTACCATGCCCCTCTAGTAATACAGCACCTTAGAACTTTTTGTTCCTATCTGTGACTTGGCACCAGCTGTTCTCTTTCCCTGCCTCACTTCTCTACTCTCTCACCTCTGAAAACCATTGTTCTGCTTGTAGCTTCTATAAGATCATTTTTCATTTAAAAAGAACTTTCATACAATACATTGTGTTCATCTATTTATCTCCTCCAACTTGTCCCAGAACATCCTCACTACTCTACCCACTCAACTATTCTCTCTCTCTCTCTCTCTCTCTCTCTCTCTCTCTCTCTCTCTCTCTCTCTCTCTCTCTCTGAAAACCAAAATAAACACAAATAAGCAAAAGATGAATAAGACAAAAAATTTCAAAACCAAATATGTTGTTCCTTGACTTTTGACCAACTATTCCTGGAGCCTGCTCTGGAGCATGACATATATCCAATGATATTCCATTAGAGAAAACTGAATTTCCCTTTGCCAGTGGGTGTTAATTGCAAATTGCAAGTAGTTTCTTTTAGAGGTGGGATTCTCTGTCCACTTGCCTCTCTCAGTCCTGAGACCATGTCTGTCATGAACTTGTGGGAGACTTATATGTGCTTCAACAGTCTCTATGAATTCTTGTGTACATGAGTCCTATTGTGTTTGGATAACTAGATTTCTTTGGAGCCAATTATCACCTCTGGCTCTTACACTCTTTCTGTCTCCATTTCCACATAGAACCCTGTGCCCTGAGGGGAGAGGGTTGATGAAGACATTTAGGACTCAGTGCTACAAAGTCTGTAACTCTCTACACATTACCCAGTTATGTGTACTCTGTCAATGTCCGTCAACCACAAGAGGTAGCTTCTCACTTCAGTATTCCCCATGTGTGTAGAATGTATGGAATTTGTCTTTTGGTAGTTTCTAGTCTTTGGAATAGCAAACATCAGTGAGAAACTATCAGTTTTTATAGGATATTAGTGTGCAATCCTGATGCTCAGGAGGCCGAAGCAAAGAAGGTCCTGAAGTCAAGAGCAGTCTGGGGGATTTATCAAGACATTGAAGCTGAAAAATCAGTTTTTATAATTTTTTTCATGATTTTGAGTCCAGAACTTGTGTCCCTTAAAAAAGGACTTTTTATACTTACATTATTATTCATATTCCAATAAACTAGTCTTCCTTTCTTAAGGTTCATATAGGTTGCAGTTAGCTAAACTGAACATTATAGAGAAAACATGAATGTCCACTGCATCACTGATTTGGATAGTCCTGTATTCATGAAGGAACAAAGGCAAGGCTCCTGATTCTCAGCTTTATGTCGGTTATTGCCTACTACAGCTGACTTTGACTAGTGATATGAGCATGGAAATAATGTGTACAGTGCAAAATATTTGCATTGTAATAAGGTTTTGTCTTAGTCAGGGTTTCTATTCCTGCACAAAACATCATGACCAAGGAGCAAGTTGGGGAGGAAAGGGTTTATTTGGCTTACACTTCCACATGACTGTTGATCACCAGAGGAAGTCAGGACTGGAACTCAAGCAGGTCAGGAAGCAGGAGCTGATGCAGAGGCCATGGAGAGATGTTCCTTACTGGCTTGCTTTTCTTGGCTTGCTCAGCCTGCTCTCTTATAGAACTCAAGACTTCCAGCCCAGCGATGGCACCACCCACAAGGGGCCCTACCCCCTTGGTCACTAATTAAGAAAATGCCCCACAGCTAGATCTCATGGAGACACTTCCCCAACTGAAACTCCTTTCTTTGTGATAACTGCAGCCTGTGTCAAGTTGACACACAAAACTAGCCAGTACAGGTTTAGAGCCTGCACTGCTTATTTCTAGTTGTGTGATTTACCATGGGCAAGGTCTGTAACATTTCAGATCAATAATTGTCTCAAAATAAACATTTCAAAATTATTATTTCGCATATGTACGTGAACTTCTGACTGCAGATTATCTTCTATATTGGATATATTTATTGGCTATGTTCCTTCTCCAGTAAATGTTCTAGCAAAACTACATCTATTCGTACATAAAAGCAATTGTTTTTGAGACCTCAGTTATGCTCAGTGTATTAGTTATAATTCTCATTTCTGTGACACAGGACCCTGCAGAAAGCAACTTAAGGGAGAGGTGCTTATGTTTAGCTTAGGGTTCAAGGACATACAGTCTATTTTTGGTGAGGAAATGATGGAGACAGGAGAGAGAGAGAGAGAGAGAATCTGGTCTCATTGCATTCTCAGAAAGCAGAGAATGAAAACATGATCTATAAAACTCAAGGTCTGCCCATAGTAACTCCCTTGCCCCAGAAAGCCTATTAGTTCAACAAACTTCCACAAAAATGTCACCTGTTAGAAACCAAATGTTCAAAAACATAAGCCTGTGAGGAGCATTTCATATTAATATTACAACTCTCTCCTCTTGACTCCCATAAGCTTATGGTCATCTAACAGTGCATGATGCATTCATTGTAACTTCAGAGCTACTCATAGTCTTACCTGTTCAAGCCCTGTTGAAAATGTCAACATTCAAAACCTCAACTCAGACTACACACAATCTTTAAACTATATACCCTATATTATAATTTTATTTTTTTGCTCTGGGTAGTTGACTAGTTTTGCAGTGTCAGGATGATTTTTCTCTCATGGAGTAGGTCTAAAGCTCAATTAGGGAGTCATTGTTTACTAATAGACATGCTAACATGGACAAGGAAAAACTCACAAGGCTTTTCTCAGCCCTAGGCAAAGAACTAAAGCTGGAAAGAGTCTACCCCAGTGAAGAGCACAAAAAAAAAAAAAAAAAAAAAATGGCTTATCCAATATCAAAAAGTCAGCCCTGAAAACATTATGACAGTAACTTTAAAAATTGTGAATAAGTTGTATTTATGTATCTAAAAATAGACACACACACACACACACACACACACACACACACGTAACAATAGTTAATGAAAAAGAGGCTATGAATTTGAAAGATAACAAGGAGATGGGGTGCATTTGAGGGTTTGGAGGGACAAAAGGGAAGGGGGAAATGATACAATTACAATTTCAAAAAATAAAAAAAAATCTTTGTGAAGTTAAAGTATACAATGATACAGAGTGATCATTTTCATCCTCAAATGATCTGATCAAATCCAGACTGAGACTTTTTAAACATCAAACTGTACAGCTCCAGATCTGGCATTTGGGACTTGGAATGGAATATTCTGGGCTCCACAATTTTGTGACCTGCATCGTGGCACTTGTGAACACGGTCTTTTCTGTGTGTCTGTGTGTCTGTGTGTCTGTGTGTCTGTCTGTCTGTCTGTTAACTGTATATGTGTATATGTGTATACTGTGCAAGTAAAACTGTATAAATGTTAATGTAGAAGCACATCTAAGAGGATACCTTAAGCACCATTCTTCAGGCGTAGTCCACCTTAATTTCTTGATAAGATCTCTGAGAAGCCTGGAACTTGTCAATTGTGTTAGTTTGAGTGGGTAAGAAGTCTCAGGGACTACTTGTCTTCATTCCCTTAGAATTAGGATTAAAGCATATGTCATGATACCTGAATTATTCTGGTTGTTGTTTGTTATTCCTGGGAATCAAACTCATGTCCCCGTGGATGCCAGAAAAGCACTTGGCTAACGGAGCTACCACTCTATCCCAAGAGTTATTAATTAACTCATAAATTATTCATGTCTATCAATTATCATTTTGTAAAGAGATTATTTCTCATTTTATAACATTCCGTCAAATTATGCACTTTTCATTGTAGTAATTTCAGTAATGCTCCCCAAAATATATGCCCTATCCATGACACCAGAAAATGTGACTTTACTTAAAAATTGTATTTTTGAAAATATAATGAGCTTAGCGGATCATAATGACCTCATCCTGGATCTACAGATGCTTCTGAATTACAAAGGAAAGAAAAGACACATTGGTCACAGAAAAAAAGATGATGTAAGGGTAGAGAAAAATTTTCAGATTACATGTGGACCAACCAGAATTTGCTGAATATTTGAGAAGTCACCTAATAATTAGTAAGCATAAGGTTCTTATCATAGTTGTTAGAAAAAAAATAATAAGGGATGAGCCTAACTCATTGTATAGTAAGTAACAGTTTTGCATTGTAGTTATTGCCGTTACATTGTTTCATAGCTGGCCTTGTTGCAACTTTGTAACTAAACTTCTAGTATGCCTACCCATTGGCCATATTACATATACTAATATTCTTAACACTAATTAGCCCAATGGAATATGTTACATACTGGTGAGAAAAATAAATCATAAAGGAAGAATTCTGAGTAATCTGGAAAAATATTCTGAATATTAAAATTCATGCCACATACTTCTAAGTAA
>JADRCD010211466.1:11220-40416 GCA_019843815.1 Montemys delectorum | reverse complement strand
CCCCCCCCCCCCCAGGCATGTGGGCACAGGATGCACGGAGGGCTTCCAGTTGGCTGCCTGTGTTGTTTTTGTTTTTGTTTTTTAATACAGTGTACCTGAATAAGATTTGCCAGCTTCATCATGTGACCTTACCAGATGTGCTTATTACAATGACCCAGCTGTTCTATGTGACTTCTGACCTGTACTTTGGTGGGTGGTACAAGTAGACATTCACAAATTTCCCTTAAACACAGCTGATGGCTGTCTTGTCAAAGCTGGGCTTGGATATGGTTCAGCAAACCAGTCCTTGCCCAGGACCACAACATTCATCACCAGTGCTGGGCATTTGTGTGCAGGGTCATCTGGGTTCAGGTGATATTTCTCAAGGACCTTTGTCTGTGAGTTTAAATCCTTCCAAAAACAACTCCCAAATGCAGAGCACATTATCTTGAGTGTAAGACATTTTCCCTTCTGCTTCTGAGGGCACCTCTTCGTCGGCTTTTGTTATTTTTATAGACTGGCCCTAATATCTAAGGTGTCCTTTAATCTAGAACAGAATAGCAGTTGGTATGAAGTACAATGGTCCCTTGGTATCTGCAGGGGACTGATTTTCAGGAGTTCCTATGGAGCTCAGAACTTGCACCACTCATTTCTTACATTGGAAGAGGTTGTATTTGCATAGAACTTAGTCTTCTCTTGGTTTCAAATCATTTTTTATACTATCTATTCCACTGTAAATGAGTGCAAGTAATCGTTACCCTGTATTGTTAGTAGCAGTGGCAATAAAAAGCTTGTACCTGCTTGGTACTGATGTGTTTCCAGGTGTTTTTGTTCTGCAGTTAGTTGAATCCATGGGTGTGCAATCTTGTGCTATGGAGGGCCAACTGTGCTTAGCAACAAAAAAGCAGCTCATTTAGTCACAAAAATGTAACTCTGAATTTTCCTTTTTTTTTTTTTCCCTGAGACAGAGTTTCTCTCTGTAGCCCTGGCTGTTCTGGAACTCACTCTGTAGACCAGGCTGGTCTTGAACTCAGAAATCTGCCTGCCTCTGCCTCCCAAGCACTGGGATTAAAGGCGTGTGAGGCCACCACTCCCTGGCTTGATTCTGAATCTTCTTAAAACCTGTTCTTTTACTCTGTGCTTCTTAGTGCCAGGAGGACAACATGTAGCTTACTTAATCTTTCACATCCACCAAAACTAAAACAAAAAACCCCACACCCCTTTTGCTAAATATAGAAAATATTTTCAAGGCAGCTCTTCCTACAGGTGCGTATCTGTTCTACAGAACTTCAGGCAAACTGTCTCTATGAAGGGTTTTCTTTTCTTTCTTTTCTTTTCTTTTTTTTTTTTTTAAGATTTATTTATTTACTATTATATGTAAGTACACTGTAGCTGTCTTCAGACACACCAGAAGAGGGCATCAGATCTCATTACAGATGGTTGTGAGCCATCATGTGGTTGCTGGGATTTGAACTCAGGACCTCTGGAAGAACAGTCAGTGCTCTTACCTGCTAAGCCATCTCTCCAGCCCCTCTATGAAGGATTTTCAAACTGTTTTATGACAGGACACAAGGCAGAGCGCTTCCCCAGCATACACAGGGTTGTCTGCAGCATCAGGGAAAGAAAGTAAGAGCAATGTTTCCATTCCCTGGAAATAAGAGGCTTTCAGGGTTGGCTATGGTTATAAAGGAGACAGCTGAAGGTGACTGCTGCCAGACAGTATGTAAGCATGTATGCAAGTCGATCGATGTCACGGCCGAAGATGCTCTCTGCTTCACCATCCAGACCACAGGGCCATAAAAGCAACACAGACACACACTTTTTGTTTGTTTGTTTTTTGTTTTGTTTTTGTTTTTGTTTTTTGAGACAGGGTTTCTAGTCTCCTAGGTTTCAGGTTTTCTAGTATTGTTGCTCTAGAACCAGAATTAGAGAACCAGACAGGCCCACCCAAGGCCATCTGAAGGTCTAGAAAAGGCTGCTTTCTAGGGCAAGTGGTTTTTGCCTCCGCGGCAGTGAACTTCTGGTGGCATTTCTCATCTGCCAGCTGCCGACACAGGGACCTCTGGCACTTTCAGAGCAGAGCGTAGTCTTGGAGCATTGAGACGGTCTGGCCCAGTGGTACAGCTTCTCCATCACACTGCCAAGCTCTGCAGCTGAGGCCATCAGGCAGGGGATGGCTGCATTATACACAGTTAAATGCCACTTTCTCTGAAGTCCTCTGTTGTGGAAATTATTTAATCCCGACCTGGGGTTTCTACCCCAGGTCTTTAATCATTTAGTTCCTAGATTAAAAAAACATACAACCTTTGTTTATGATAAGCTTTAAATACTTCAAAAGCTAAGCAGCTGCTTCCCTTCTATTCTGTTAGAATCTACCTTCTTATGGATAACCCTGAGTTATTTCTTACTATGCTTCATTTCGGCTGCTTTTAACTCCTACTGGCCAGCCCTCAGGGCCACTTTCTCTTGACTCCTAAACTTTGGCAGCTTCTCACCCTTCCTCCTCCTCTCTTCCCATCCTGGTCCTCCTCCAACCCCCAAGCCGGGGAAACCTCAATCCTACCTGTCTTAGTCAGGGTTCCTATTCCTGACTAAGGAAACATCATGACCAAGAAGCAAGTTGGGAAGGAAAGGGTTTATTCAGCTTATACTTCCACATGGCTGTTGATCACCAGACGAAGTTAGGACTGGAACTCACACAGGCAGGAAGCAGGAGCTGATGCAGACGCCATGGAGAGATGTTTCTTACTGGCTTGCTTCCCCTGGCTTGTTCAGCTTGCTTTCTTATAGAACCCAAGACTTCCAGCCCAGGGATGGCACCATCCACAAGGGGCCCTACCCCCTTGATCACTAATTGAGAAAATGCCCCACAGCTGGATCTCATGGAGGCACTTCCCCAACTGAAGCTCCCTTCTCTGTGGTAACTCCAGCCTGGATCAAGTTGACACACAAAACCAGCCAATACACTAGCTATGTCTTTTCTGCCCAAGTGTATGTGTAGTGTGCAGACTGTGTACTCTCTCATCTCTGGAACAATCAGGTCTTGGGGGCCCACACTTAGCATTACAGTAGGTAGCAAACTTCAACAGTCCTCTACATTTGGGGAACACCCAATATGAAGATCTGCTCAGCCAACTCCTGTTTGGGTTTTTTTTTTGTCTCAAGTCTCCTTTGTTTTTTTTTTTTTTTTTTTTTTTTTTTTTGTGAAGATTCCAAATACAGTTAATTTGATCTAAGTGACAAGAACTAGCTCTGCTTTATCAAGCCTGGGCATGTCCAAACCCATTTATGAGGTTTAATTAACATGAAGGCAGCCAGCTGACAACAGTTTGCAAAACAAGCCAAGTTTACTCTAAGACTGTCTGTGGAAGGGATCCTGTGGGGAGCCTCCCACGGTACTGCCTTTCTGCTCGCAATGAGACACTTTCAAGGGACCACTTAGGTTGCACATAACAGGTGCTTAAAGATAACTTTAAACTGGGAGCGCTGTTCACAGCACTGATGTAGGATGGTGAGTGACCGCGTATTCTACTGATGCTCAGTGTGAACAGCAGCAAGGACCCCCTCCACAAGCCGGCTCAAGGGGAAGAATACACTTCCCTATGACCTGCTTTCCACTCAGACCACAAGTTTCTTGAATACCTCGGCTCCCAGCAATGGAGCCAGTGATCTCCACTAGTGTGTGAAGAGAGTGTGCACACCTCACGGGTGTCTAAGACTTCATTCCGAGACTAAGAGTGGCACTGCTGGATGAATGAGAACAAAGCATGTCACACAGGTATGAGAATTCCCAAGTGAAACCTGTGGTACTGTGAGTAAGAATGGCCCCCATAGGCTCATGTATTTGAGTGCTTGGTATTCAGGCAGTGGCACTACTTGAGAGGGAGTAGGCATGGCCTTGTTAGAGGAAGTGTGTCACTGGGGATGGGCTTTTGGGCTACATTTCTTTCTTCTGCTAGTACTGTGGATCTACATGTAGAGCTCTCAATTACTTCTCCAGCACCATGTCTGTCCGTGTGCTGTATGTCCCCCACCATGGTAACAATGAACTAAGCCTCTGAAGCTGCCATTGAATGTTTTCCTTCATAAGAGTTGTTGTGGTCACGGTGACTCTTCATAGCAATAGAACACTGGTTAAGACAAAACTCATTATGTTGCACACTAGTTTTAAAAAACTTAGAAAGTTGAACTGTAAAATAGAAAAGCTGTGCACATCATGACAGAGTCTACACTGTACAGGCGCCAGGGCGAACACCTGTGACAGGCTCTATGTAGTGTGGCCTAGCTTAGAATTTGTGTGGAGCCAAACTAGTCTCAAACTCACAGTGCTCTTGCTTCAGCCTTCCTGTGCCAAGGATCACAGATGTGTAACATCATTCCTGGCTCACTCTTACTTTATGTGTGTGTGCTATATACATGTGTGTATGTTTGTGTGGGCACACATATGTGTGCATGCATGTGGAAGCCAGAGGTTGATGTCACTGAGTGTCTGCCTCCATCATTCTCCACCTTAAGTTTGGATGCAAGGTCTCTTACTGAGGCTGGAAATGATCAATTCAGTTAGATGGACTATCCGGTGAGCTTTGAGGGTTCATCTGTCTGCTCCTCTGCCACCACGATTAGCGCGGTGGTCAGCCCAGTTTAGCTCGGTGCTGGGAATCTGACCTCAGGCTTGTGTACTTTACTGTGCATGGACTCATCTCCCTAGCCCCATGGCCATGACTTTTAAGGTAGGGTGACAGGCTGCTTGGATTCAATTCACATGAATGCCACAGGAATTTGTGACACACTGCCTTAGCCACTCTAGTACCTGCACTACTTACATGCATGTTCCAGCTTTGCTATGAATCCAGTCTACTTCGTATCAAGAAGAAATTCTTCCTGTGAGATAGATCTGAGATAGATAGGTTCTGGAACCTCCTAGAAGTTAAGGAAGATATTATGTGGTATGTGCCCTGTGTTTAGAAGGAATGGATTTTATACAACATATGACGTCTTTAATACCTGGGAAAGGCTCAAAGGTAGTGGTTGAGGTTGACTGACTGATCATCAGAGTCACCGGAGAACCATATTTTATTTATTTTTATTAATTTTTAAATTAAGGTTTAATTAATTTTACGTGTTTGAATGTTTAGTCTGTATGTATGTATATGCACCATGTGAATACCTGGTACTGTAACAGCCTTCAGAGGGCATCAGATGCCTGGAACTTGAATTACAGGTGGCTGGGAATACCTGAAACACTGGGAATCAAACCTCTACAAGAGCAAAACATATTTTTAAAATTTTCAAATGTACTCTTAAGTGCTGAGCCATCTCTCTAACCTTGAGAACTATACTTTAAACATTCCATCTTTGTGTTCTTCATTCCCTGTTGACTCTAAGGTGCTAAACAGCATAGGTAACATGCATTCATAAGGCATTCCCAGTGCTCCTGGTGTCTCAGGATTACATATGGCACACTTCAGTTGCATGGCCTCCTTGGGGATTGCCAGAACTAAGATTCCAGTGTGCATGGGATGAGGAGGGCTTGGGACTCTGCATCTGTGGGTTTGAGCGGCTGGGTGTACCTTCCACTCTTCGTCTTGATCCATGTCCTCGTTACTTGTGTCTGAACTGGTGCTTACACTTGCAATCTTCAGATGATGGTGGGGCTCCCCTTTTGAGTTCCCACTTCTACCATTCCTGCCATGTCAGGAAATACATGCATATTCATTGTAATGGGTTTATTTGGTACAAAAGGATAGAGAGATAATTATGTTTACTGTTAAGGACCAAGATACAGAGTCTGCAAAAGCTCTATACAAATGTGGGTGATCTTTAAGATGGGGTGGGATGGTGAGGAGACACGGTAACATATAGCATTATTCTGAGTGACCTCCAGCTCTTCATTCTAACACCCAAACTGAGGATGCACAGCCATTTCTTCATATAACAGCTGTGACAGAATGCAAATATGACTCAGTTTATCAGCTCCTACAAGGCAGGCAGAGCAAGAGGCTATTTCACCCAGTAGTGAGAGGTTCCACCATATAGAATGGATGCTGAAGGTGGTCAGTTCTGCTGCGGAGGCTGTTTCCTAGTGCTGGCTTTTATGTCCTGGGCTTCTCTTGATTCTCGATGATAAGCTTGTCAGTTGAGTACAGTTGGCCAATATGGACCTGAAGGCAAAGAAAAGACACTGGTTAAGAACTGTTGGACTCTGTCAGCTATTTGGTTTGAGAAAAAACCTTGCTATGTAATTTGGGCTCGCCTTGATGTGGCCATCCTTCTGACAGCCTTTCAGTTGCTGGAATTATAGATGTATATCAGTCTGTTTTCATTTCTAGCAAGAATGTGCAGGTACCTGTCATGGCAGGCTGATGCCCCTGGAAACTGTGTTACAGGGTAAAGTTCATTCCCATGTGCCTTTGCTAGTCTTATTTTCCACCTCCTAGTATTGCTGTGGAAGGTTAGTGAGACCCCTGTGTTTCTCTCAAATGTCACCATGGCCAGTCCTGGTATCTACCAAGCTCCCTGGCTGTCAGTTGCAGGCAGAGTCGTTCATGTGCAGAGCTTTCCACCCCATGAGAATTCCTTCCCCTAGAGACAGCAGCCTGTGCTGTATCTATGCTGGGGTTGGGAGTCTATGCTCATCAGGCTCCTGCTCCCTGTCTTTCCTGCCTCTTCTGTTGTATCCTGGTTGGTATCCCAGCTCCCGCTACCTCAGATGCTGCAGTAGCAATGCAGGACTGTCCCTTTTCTAAAACAAAGAATAGTTGTCCTGGTTTCTCACTAATGGCACTTCCTTGGCGATACTTGAAGGAACAAGCAGAACTGGGGAAGGAAGTGCTGAGCATTAGGATGTCTGTCTGGGTCTCTGCACTTGGACACTCTCTATGGACCATCTGGGGCGAGAAATTTCTCTTTACAAAGGCAAATGAGAGCACACTCCCAAAGGCCAGGGCTGCCTCCCACAGTAGTCATGGGTCACAACCCAGACTCTCAAGGGTGTCCCCTCCTGCTACTCGCTACCCCTCATGCTTTTTCTTTGAATCTCTGGCTGTCCTAAAACTTGCTTTTTTGATTAGGCTGGACAAGCCTAATGATGAAGGCCTAGTGCAAGGGAGTATGTCCTTAGCAAGGAATACAGCCAATGTGGCTCACTTGTACCAGTGTTGGCAGTTGCAGAGGCCTCCTGACTTCCCTGTTTCCCCATGCATTTGTCTTATGAGCAGTCTGCATTTGAGCAGGCAGGCATTAGTGCAGGTGCCCCAGTTGCCAGCAAAGGTGGGACTTCAGAATAGTTCTGGACACAATCATGGTGATGAGCTTGCTTCTGTGTCTGTGGTCTTGTGTTCTCACTGGTACACGAAATGCCAGGTGGATGGGACCTGGGAAGCTGCACTTCTCAGAAGCAGGCAGATCTGAATACTTTGAAAAATATGGCTGGAACCTTCTTTAGGTCTGTGATTAGCTGGGTAGAGCTTTTGTGCTCATTCATTCATTCATTGATTCATTCTCTGGATCTCTAAGGAATCATATCACAATCCTAGTGAGTGGAGTCAAGGACTTCTTTGGGATTTTCAATGTGACAACATTAAGTTGCTGCTGATGGATTGAGCCACATGTCTTTTTTCCTTGTCCCCTTCTCTCTCTTGTTCCGGTCCCCACTTACTCTGGGGAGCCACATGTCTTAAGAGAAAGACCAGTGCTTTTCTCAACCCTGAATATTTGTAATATATATCAGTAAACTGCAAAAAGTATATATTAATAAATTTGTAAAATATATTAGTAAATTGTTTGGCGCTATTTAACTCATTGAGAAGCTGCATCTGGAGGCTGAGTTGCCCCCAGTCCCATTTCAGACCCAAGCATGTTTATCTCAGCATATCTCCAAAGACCTCTTGTCTACCCATCCCTGTGAGAAATATAAAGGAGAACAGAAACCAGCTAAAGCATGAAGATGCCATGTCCTTGAGACTAGGAGAACAGCTTGTTGGAATAAAAACCTCATGTCCTTGAACACAGCTGGGAGGTACGCCATTCCTAGGACCTTCCCAAAGCAAGAAGGTACCTCAGGACATTTGTTCTTCCTCATGTCTCTAATACCTGCTCCCTGGCCAGATTCTTGCCAGCTGTTCAGGGACCTTACACCACACAGGTTCCTCACTAGCTGAGGGACCTCACACTACAGAAAAACACCCCTGGCTACAAACCCTACACCTGGTGTCTTGCAACCTGTGGCGGTAAGGATCTATGCTGGCTATTGTGAAACCCAGATCTGCTGTGGTTAATACAGTGTATAAATACAGACCCAATGAAGGCAAGCTGATAAAACAGCACTAGGACAACCATGTACTGCAACAAGAATGTCTACTGACTGTTAAACAGAAGTGAACAGTATAGTGGCTGAGCATAGAGTTTTAGGCCATAATCCAGGACTACAGGGATTAACCCAGAGCAATTACAGAAGAGGTAAGGGGAACACTGATTTTCACAGGGAGAGAATCCCAAACAGCTATCTCAATGAGTGCTATGGAACAGAGCCCACAAGTGTACGTCTAACTCTCCTGTTACATTTTTCGGGCCTGTACAGGCGTCAGCATATGCAGGAGGTTGGTGGGATTCAGGTTGCAACACCGATGACACAGCATGCTGCCACTAGGCTGCAGGTTAGACAGTCACATCAAGGGAACTAAGGAAGTGCAATTAGCAACTTGAATTTACAGCTCCCTCAGAACCCACAACTGACTTCCACAGCCAGACAATCCCTGTGCATAAACTGGACATTAAAATGGATCACACCTTTCTTCTATAAACTTTCAGAATTGGCATTAGAGTCTATTTGAAAAGGACAGATTATTCAGCTGCAAGCGGAAGCCAAGAAAACAGAATTATCTTAGTCTTCAGAAGTGATGTACAATCACCCTCCAATGCACCTGAGACTCAAGGGTAGGAGAGCTGGGCTCAACAGCCAGAAGTGGGGGCAGAAAGACCTGCTGGTAGAATGGATCTGCCCTGCCAGGAATCCTAAACCTGCCCTTGCTACTTCCTGCTTATTTCACAGAGTACCAGGGTATCAACTAGACAACAGGTATGGGTAGCACTCAGCAATTGTTCTAGCTATGCCCAGAGACCAAATGTGGAGAGGCACATGGCAAGTGTGTATGGAAGGCTGCTTATGTGCATGGCCCATCTCAGTCATGATGTGTATCAACTTGAACAATCTTTGAAGGCCCCTCTCTTTCTACCTGCAAGAGCATATAGGTGTGTAATGATTAAAGTGACATGCCAATGTTATGGATGATATGGCCATGTGGCTTTGAATATGAGTTTTTTTTTTTTAAATTGTGTTGAACTTGAGAAATGACTGCTAGGTTGGTTCTTATCTTCTCTAGAGCTGTGGCTTCCTGCCCAAGAGGGCCCTTGTACTCTTGACTGGTCTGAGGGCTTGGTGGGAAGAGCATGCATAGACACTAGAAGTGACTAGAGAGATTGGACTTCTGGCTGTGCTGGTAAGATCCAGGGTAGACCATTGCTGCTCGCTTCCCTGAGGTTACTGAAGCTGGCCAGGCATAGCCATTTCCTGGGCAAGTGGTAAATGTGCCCCCAAAGCATGTGATGACGCCATTACTCTCCATCATGAGGAAAGTGACAGGGCATGGAACGAGCATTTGCTCTATGCCAGCTGCTGCTCTAAGTGCTCAAGAGTATCTCATGGAAGAGAATAGAACTTGTTTTGCTTTAATAATCATTGAAGGCATGTCCTTGCTTGGATGAGCATGTTCTTCCATTTCACACACCAACTCGAGCATCACGGTAATCCACAGTGAACATACGATAAAAGCCAGTGCAGTACCAACTGTCACAGTAACTAAAACCATACCAAAATATAGCTCTTAATTAGAAAGGTGTGGCGTTGATGAGACGGCTCCGTGTGTAAAGATGTCCGCCAAGCACAGTGACCTGAGTTCACTTCTCTGGACTTACAGGGTGGAAAGGAACAAATGATCTTGCATGTTGTCCTCTGATATTTACATGTGTATTTGTAGCATGGGTCTGTGTGCTATACATATGTACACATAAATATAATAATATTTAAAAAACAGAAAGAACTATGCATGATCTTCAGGAATAAACTAGAAAACGTAAGATCTAGGCTGGATGTGGTGATGCAAGTCTGTAATTCCTGCACTCAGGAGGTAGTTTGTCAGCCTTGGATACAGCATTTTCATGCCAACACTATATGTAATGAGATTGTCTTAGAAAGCCAAAATAACAAAATTATTCTTCTGCCTAAACTTAGAAATTTAGACTACCCCCTCCTCTGCAAGGTTTCATATTATAGCTCCAGACTAACCTACAACTAGTTATGTAGCCCTGGCTGGTCTCAAACTCCTGGAAATTCTGCTTTAGCCTTCTAAATGCTTGGATTACAAGTGTGGGCCACTGTGCTCAGCTTCTAAAACAGACTTTAATGAAATGTGAGGTCAGTCATCTCATGGAAAGGCATGGTTTATTGGGCTAACAGGGAAGGGGAGGACGAGGCTGCAGGTAGACAATCTCATTACACTCACAGCCCCAGCTTCAAGTTGAGGTAGGAGAACTGAATTGAAGCCAGCCTGGGCTCCACAGGAAGACCCGATACAGGGACAGGACAAAAGAGTTCCAGACAGACAAGCCACCAAAAACAATGATGCCAAAACAGAGAACACTGTGAAAACAAAACTCTGAAATCATTTTTGGCATACACCCAAAATAGCAGGGCATTCACCAGAGGTGAGAGGTCAACAGAGTAGAGCCTTTCACACTGGACCCTGATATCAAGTAGCTGATAGTCTTACTCTTGGGGATTTCGGTAGACTTGAAGGGGTTATTAAGAACATTTCTCTGAAGTATCCTATAGATGCTTAAGTATATATTAAAAATGTTTTTCTCAAGGTGATCACGAATTTCTGGGAAGATACACTAAATTTATCTTGTGCTTCCAAACATTCAGTTTCAGAAGCACATTTTAAAGCTCTCTCACTCTCTCAACATGGCTATACTTAACAGGGGATTTGGAAGGCAATAAGAACAACAAAATGCCTTTCAGCTATCAATTAATGAATCTCCCATGGAATTCCAGCTTAAGGCCTCTTTTCAGAGGGCAAGTAGCCAGATGCCCACTCTCCTTGGCCTGTACTGCAGAGGGCGCTCACAACATCAGGACCTCTGGCTTATGCCAAAGCTGGACAGCTTGTCCAACTGCCATCCACTCAGCCACTTTCTGTGATACCATGGCAGCCTTGACACCACTGCTCACTTTGCCTGGAAGCCCTGAGTTAGAGACACTGAAGCCTTCTTAATGAGGACAGAGATGGTGACATAATACTTGTCCCTGTGTAGTAACTACTCCTGGCAAGAGTAAAGACTAGTGTTGTGGTGGAGCTCACTAGTAGAGCAATTGCTTGGCAATTTTGAGGTATAATTATCAGCAAGGAAAAAAAAAGGAAAAGAAAAAAAAATAACAAATATACTCCCCTCCTTACATCCCACACCACAGCTAGCAATTATTGTTGTTATCCTTGCTCATAGGGACAGAGAAAGCAGATACAAGTGGGCATGCTTTCATTAACATATTCCTGCACCCTGTGTACAATGGCTGCCCATGCAGGATTAGTGATATGCAGTAATCTTTCTTTTGCGTGTTCTAGTTTGGACAAGGGATGGCATGGTTCTCTCACCTGCTGTCACCAGCTTTCTGAGTCATCTTATCTGTTTGCCTGCATGTCTGATGTTCAGTTACAGAAGTAAGCCCTCTCTATCTGAGGCCCTTTCTTTGTGTTCCAGGGGGAAATATGACTACTTTAAGGGATCTCAGAGAACTGTGGCCTCTAAGGAGCTTGAAGTCACAGTCAGAAGGCTTCCCATTTCAACAAGCTTTGGTTCTCACTACAGGGACAGGTCTGTTTTGAATGGATGCATGTGTGAGTGCAGAGGCTCCTAACAAGTCCATAGCCATAATAAGGTGGGAGGGGTTAGCTTTTCCAGGTAGTCACTGCCTGGGCAACACTAGAGTTGCTCATTTGGGAAGCCGTGGCATGAGGGGAAGGCAGACAAGACACTGCTCTTTTCTTCTGATTGACGTTCTTGGATAATAAATGACAGGGAGTGTAAATCTAAGGAGATTTGGGGTAAGCACTTACCCTTACTATTATTACTGAATGAGTACTCTTTAAAACAAACAAACAAACAAACAAACAAACAAAGAAACTAACACACAAACTAACAAACCAACCAACCAACCAACCAACCAACCAACCAACCAACCAACTAACCAACTCACCCCACAGTGGAGTAATTTCTAAACAAATCCTTCTAGAAGGTAAGGCTACATACAATAAATGAGATGGAGAGACTGCAGGTATGGTGCTGTTGTAAGACATGAGGACTTGTGCACTGTTCTCAAGAGCTGGTGTTTATGGATGCTTCCAGCTTTGGTCTAGACCAGTGCTCAGGGTAGGGAGGTGGCTAAGAAACAGGAGACAGGAGCAGACAGGAGACTGATGGGAGGGGCTGGGCAATGAGCAAGATGGTGCAGACTCAGGGCTCCAAGAGGAATGTCTGTTACTACTATGATGGGGATGTTGGGAACTACTATTATGAACAAGACCACCCAATAAAGACTGACCAAATCTGCATGACTCCCAATTTGCTGCTTAACTATGGTCCCTACCGAAAAATGGAAGTCTATCATCCTCACAAAGCCAGTGTGGAGGAGATGACCAAGTACCACAGCAATTACGACATTAAACTCTTGTGTTCCATTTGCTCAGATAATACATCTGAACACAGCCAGCAGATACAGAGATTCAACAAACGTGAGGACTGTCCAATATGGCTTAAATTCTGTCAGGTGTGTCTACTGGTGGCTTTGTGGCAAGTGCTGTAAAACTTAAAAAGCAGCAGATGGACATCACTGTGAACAGGGCTTGGTAGCTGTATACTGACATTGATATTCACTATGGCAATGGCTTGGAAGAGGCCTCCTATACCACAGACCGGGTTATGACTGTGTCCCTTCATAAATATGGAGAATACTTCCTGGAATCTAGGGACCTATGGAACATTGGGGGCTGGTAAAGGCAAGGACTACGCCATTAACTACCCACTCTGAGATTGGATTCATGATGGGTCCTATGAAGCCATTTTCAAGCTAGTCATGTCCAAAATTATGGAGATGCTCTAGCCTAGTGCAGTGGTCTTACAGTGTGGCTCAGATTCCCTGTTATGTTACTTCAATTTGACCATCAAAGGGCATGTGGAGTTTGTCATAAGTTTCAACTAGCCTGTGCTAATGCTGGGAGGAGGCAGCTAAGGAAGAGGCTAGACCATCTGTAATGTTGCTCCGTGCTGGACTTACAAAACAGCTGTAACCCTGGACACAGATCCCTAAAGAGCTACCATACAATGATTGCTTTAAATACTTTGGACCAAATTTTAAGCTTTATATCAGCCCTTCCAATATGACTAACCGGAACACTAATATATACCTAGAAAAGATCAAGCAGAGGCTCTATGAGAACTTGAGAATGCTGCCCTGTGCCCTTGGCAATCCCAGAGGACAGTGGTGATGAGGACGAGGCAGATGCTGACAAATGCATCTCCATCTGCTCCTCTGACAAACCCATTGCCTGTAAGAAAGAATTCTCTGATTCAGTTGAGGAGGGAGAGGGTAGTTGTAAGAACTCTTTTAATTTCTAAAAAGCCAAAAGAGTCAAAACAGAGGATGAAAAAGAAAGATCCAGAAGAGAAAAAAAGAAGTCACAGAAAAGGAGAAAACCAGGGAGGAGAAGCTAGAAGCCAAAGGGGTCAGAAGAGGTCAAGTTGGCCTGAGCAAGGCCTGCAGCTGTCTTCTCCCCCATTTCCTCCATTTTCCTTAATCGCTCAGATTTTATACTTTTTATTCCTCTGTGTATTTATATAAAATATATTAAATATAACATCTCCAGGTACTAGATAGGAACCAAGGCCAGGGCCCAGGGCAGTGGTGCTGGGAGACCTCTTCCCAGAGCTCCCTTGTCCATCCTGCCCCAGGTCTTACTTTTGAACCATGTAGGGTCTGAGTGGAAAGAAATCAACCAGAAGACAAATTCCTGAACTGCCAAGTGCCTGCTAAGGAACTCTGTTAAGATGCCGTTATTAGGGCTTTGACTAGGTCCTCTGAGCTCCCTTATTCAGGCTTAGGTAGTAATATCAGCCATTTTTAGATTGGTTCTTTTTATATCTTCCCACTGGTCTTGGGCAAGCAGAAGAACTTACATTACCCTGTCTTCCCCAATTCTGTAGGTGGAGGTTGTTAGCCTAGTTTCCTTTTTGAGATATTTTCATTTTGTGAGACTCGTTGAGAGAAAAACAAAACAAAGAGTAGGAGACAAGCACTTGCTCTTCTAGCATATTCTCCCACCTCTGCTGGGCTAGGGTAGAACTGGTAAGGCAGGGAGACAAACATGCCTGGCTGGAGTCCCAGGAGCCTCATGGAGCATTGCATAACAGGCTCTGTGAAATCAAAGCATCTAAACAGTAGATCCAACTCAGGCACCCAGCCCTTCTTGGAACTGAGCAAAACCCGAGACCCAAACACCACGTCAGAGTACAACTTGGTTCTTTGCCAGGCACGGTGACAGCAGAGTCTGGGCGCCTTGCCAGAGACAATGTTCCACGGGAGGTCATGCTCCTGCACTAAGGGTGAGACCCAAGTTTGGTACAGATCAGCCCTTGAACTCAGCACTGAGGTCACCAGCACCTCAGCAGTAGGCCCTGTCCCGACACAGTTAGTGGCAAGGCTGAGCAAATGCTCACCGTCCCTCCTTGGTTACAGGCCAGAATGAGCAAACTCTGGGAACTGGATACTTCTAGATCTTTGGAAAGTTAGTTATATCAAATGATTGTTGGCTGGAGCACACAGGTGGAAGGATGTCTTGCTAGAGCAAACTGTTTTCCTGAAGCAGACAGTGGTGAAAGGATGCTTGGATATAGCAGACATGTGTAAGGATGCTTGGATATAGCAGACATGTGAAAGGATGCTTGATAAAGGAGTATAAATGACCCACAGACGGTGGGAGAGGAGCAACGAACCTAGGTTTGGTTTGCTCCACACTTATTATTCGATAAAGACATGCATGTATTGTTTGCTTTACATAATGTTGTTGAGCTCAAGTTGTGATAACTCCAACACTGAGAGAAACTTGCCCGAGAACTGCTTGTAGCTTGCTGCTTCTGTGGCCTCCCCTCAAGCCAGTTATCAAGCCTGGTGGTTTCTCCAGGATTGTACTACAGTTGCTGGTTGGTGCCTGATGTTGGCTTGCTGAAAGGACTGGACTGTAGCTGCCAGTTAGTGTGTGCTGTCTGCCTGCCTGCCTAGGGGACTGGTCTGGAGCTGCTGAATTATATTTGGCGTTTGCTACAGGACTGCTGCCCAAGAGGATCGAGCTCACCCCCAAAGAACTATGGCTGAACAGGCCCACTTCCCCCATATCCTAATAACGTTTCTCTTCCACTACCTCTGTTGGGTGGTGGGCTAGAGAAGAGGTTGAACCTTTATTAAAAGTAGGTTGCAAAAACTTTATGCCTCTACTCCTGACTATCTGGGGAGCATCTGTGAAGAACACTGGGGCACTATGCTGCCCTAGCTGTTCACTCCCTCAGGACCACTGTTATTAGGGTGAACGAGAAGGCAGGCTCAGAGACGCTGCTCAGGACAAAGGCCAGCCCTGCTCATCCTCTGCAGATGTTCCAGCCTACCTCTGCTTTAGCTGCATTCAGTTTGCCATTGTTGCCAGTTGATGACTGCCCAGCACCTTACTTGGCTGGACAGGACCAGTTCTGCAGTCTGGACTGCTTTATGTGATTCTCTAGGTTTTGGACTTTGTGGGCTTCCAGAATTGAGGGATCATTACTGAGAGTCATGGTTTCCTCAATTATAGAACACAGCAGAACGCAGGCCAAGGTGGAAGCCCCACAGAGGAGTCAGTGCTGAAAGACTCTTGGTGGGAGTCAGAGTCACACTCATTTTCACATTTAGGCCTATGCAATTCCCTCATTTACTCATCCCTTTCAAAAGCTGCCTGGGGAAGTTTGATGAAAAAGTTCCCCATGATTCACAGTGAGTGTCTTCTTTTCTGGTTGTGCTCAATCATTCTGTACATCCAGTGCTTTCTGGAAGTTTCTCTGGGTGCATTCTATCCCAAACATTCCTAACAGGATGCTGACGGCTGGCATCAGGTCCCCTTCCTGTGCCCTCATTTCTGACGTCAATGAAGCACATGCTAGAGAGGCTGGGAAACAACAGAAACAAAGAACGGGAGTGTCAGCGGGCAGGTTCTGACAGCTGTTCTCCTGCTGGCCACCCAGAGAGCTTGGGGCCCACAGGTTTGCAGTAGCTACATTATGGCCCCTTGCTCACAGGCCCACAGGGAGCTGTGAGTGACACCCAAGGACTTTATGTATGTGGTTAGCAATAATTTCTTTCCAGTGCTTTAGCATTGGCAAGAATGGCATTACAATCCAGGGTCACTCTGACTAACTGTGCTCCTCCATATCTCTCCCTCTAGCAGTCATGTTGTAGAGTACACCACAATAGTCACTGGGAGAAAAATATCAGTGTGATCCAGACTGCTTGGCAGGCCCTCAGAGGGGCCCCCAGTCCTATGTGAGATCTTATTCCAGTTCAGTGGCAAGGAGATAGGAGCTGTGCTGGAAGCATTCAGAAAGAGCTGGCCAGGGACGTGCAGGGAACCAGGACATCAGCAGCCACACATGCAAGGGGCAGAACACAGACTCTGTTAACACAGGCATCAAAGAGCTACTTCCTGAATGTTTCTCCAGACCCCCCAGGTCACAGGGTGTAGTGGCTATTCCTGGTTGTCAACTTGACTATGTCTGAAATGAACTACAATCCAGAATTAGAAGGCTCACCTGTGGCCCTAATCTGGAGGCTGAGAGGTACAAGTTTCCCACCTGAATCTTGGCATGGAGACCTTGAGGAATAGTGGCTATGAAGCCTAGACGATTAAGACTGGAAGATCTAAGAGTTCAAGCAAAGTCATCTGGGGTTAAAGGTGTGGTGGCACACACCTTTAACCTGGGCCACACTTTTTGCTGGAGACCTATATAAGGACACTGGAAGAAGGAAGGCTCTCTCTGCTTCACCTGCTTGCCTTGTGGGACTGAGCAATTGCTGGATCCTTAGACTTCCATTCACAGCTGCTGCGACTGTTGTTGGGAGTTGATTGTTGGGAGTTGGACTACAAGCTGTAAGTCATCAATAAATCCCTTTACTACATAGAGACTACCATAAATTCTGTGACCCTAGAGAACCTTGACTAAGACACAGGGTCAAGGAGACACGAGTTCATGTGCAAGATTCTTGCCTTTCCTGAAATGTCTGGGTAAAGAAGTCTCTTGGCTAGGGGATAGGACAAGGCTATCTATACCAGACTTGGGAAAATGTCAAGCTATACCATCCTTAAATAAACAGCTGCTCCCTATGGCTACACCTTTCTCAGATGCCTGGCCCTCACATTCCTGAATGTTACTGTCTCCTTTCTCCCAGATGCCTCATGCTTATAGCTATTTGTCAATGCCCCTTACTCTGCTTTCCAGCTTGGCTGTCTTTCATTCAGAATCACCACGGCCAGGCCTCAAAGACAGTGCAATGCGCTGTACATCACTCATAGGGATGGGGCTCAGGAAGAGTTTGGGCTACTACTGTGAAGGGGGTCTAGCTGTGTGGACAGCTGCTAGTCACAATGCTGAGGCTTCCCTTTTTTTCAAGGGAGGCAAGAGGCCCATGGCCCTTAGTTTACTGTAGGAAGTTATTCTGGATGGGGCAGGAAGGGAGGGCAAAAGTGGAGCCTGAAGTGCCAGTGGCCCTTATGAGGCCAGGGCTTTTGCTTCCTTGGATCAGCTTACTGGCGGTGGCTCTCTGGCATCCCTCAGCTCTTTTCTCAAGGCAAGTCCTGGAGTTAACTTGGTATATGGGAAATTCACTGTAGACTTGGGAGGAAATAACACCCTTACCAAGATCCCCCAAGGCTGGTACTGAGCTTCCCTTCCAATCAGATACCATGTGTGGTGGTTTGACTAGGAGTGGCCCTTATAGGCTTATGTATTTGAGGTATGGCCTTATTGGAGGAAGTGTGTCACTGGGAGGGCTTTGGGGTTTTAGAATCTCAAGCCAGGCCCAAAGCCTCTCTCTTGCTGCTTGCAGATCTGGACGTAGAACTCTCACCTCCTCCAGCACCATATCTGCCCATGTGCTGCCCTGATTCCCACCATGCTGAGAATGGACTAACGCTCTGAAGGTTTAACTCTAAACCTCTGCTAGCCAACCACAGTTAAATGCTTTGTTGAACTCATGGTAACTTTTCATAGCAATAGAATCCTGATACCAAGTAAGAGAAGCATCAATATCTGAAGGCCTCCTTGGGCCCCTAGCAGAGGTGTCAACCTCCGCATCTGAGCATTCTCCACCTACTTCTGTGCTCACAGTATGAGTCACAGCTCCCAAGACATGCACTGCATGGACACTACTTGGGTGGATGAAACTAGTCTCTACCAGCCTGCAGAGGGAATGAACCCATAGTGGCTGCTCTTCTACTAGCCCTCTGCAATGGCTGGGGACACTGCCCAGAGCAGCTCAGACTGATGACAGGACCCTGGTCAGCCTTGGTTGAACAATTGTCCTGGCTTATATCCCTCTACTCTACTGAAGCAGGAATTCATGACAGGCAGTAGGGGAGAAGAGGAGAACAAGTTGCTCCCACATTACAGTGAGAACACACATTAGGGTTAAAAAGAATATCAAGTTAAAACTTTAAAGGTGGGAACAATAGGCATGAGAAATAAAGAAGCTTGTAGCTGGTCGTGAGTTAGCCAAGTGGGCCTAATAAGAGACAGATAGAGGCTCTGAGAGAAGTAAGGCCAGTGTTGGTGGGCTGGCTGCCTAGGATCCATGGACCCTCTGTGGAACACATGCTCGTGTACATAGTGCTGCTTCTAAAACAACTAATTAGCAGAGGGTAAATTGTAAGTAAAGTCAGTTTCTAAAAGCCTCTATCCATTTTAGGAGATCCAATTTGCCCAAAGAATCAAGAGTTAAACACAAGGTAACTAGGAACAGTTGTAGCTACATCTTGACAGCTGTGATAAGTCAGCTAGTCACCATGACGAAGCCCAAGCCACCATACAAACATGAGAACAAAGAGCACAGCCAGGAAGACATCTGCAAAGTCTACACTAGCAGGCCAATGACTAGGAGTCAAGATCAACAGCTAAAAGGGGGCTTCAGAGATGAGGGCAGGTGGGGCTTCAGCCACTCCTACCTGGGCAGGCAGGACATGAACTGAGCATGATCATCTTGTTTTGGACAGGGGAACATGGACATAGAAGCATGGGGCCTTCTAATAGGATAATTAGTACAATTACCTTATCAATATCTTATTCATAATTCTCAATTAAGTCTCTATTCAAGGCCTCTCAGTGGTCAGCCTCTTGGGGCCCCTTTCACTGTGCTAAGAGCTTTGTTTCCTTTCTCTGTTGAACCTTTATCAATCTTAGGCCTGGGGCTAGAGAGACAGCTTGGTGGTTATATGTACTGGCTGCTTTTTTAGGGGACCCAGATTCGATTCTCAGAATCCACATGGTGGCACATAACTGTCTATAACTCCATTCCCAGGGGATCCAATAAGTGCCAGGCATGCACACGGTTCACAAACATAAATACAGGCAACATACATATATACACAATAAAAAACAAAAACCAAAAAACCTTAGGCTTTTCCCCCACTTTCTTCAAATTCTTACACTTTAAAAAAATTCTCCTTAATAGAGGGGGCTGGAGAGATGGCTCAGTGGTTAAGAGCACTGACTGCTCTTCCAGAGGTCCTGAGTTCAATTCCCAGCAACCACATGGTGGCTCCCAACCATCTGTAATGGGATCTTACACTTAGTCCCTGTTCTATTGCTGTGAAGAGACACTATGATCTTGGCAACCCTTAGGAAAGAAAGCGCTTAACTAGGGGCTGGCTTACAGTCTCAGAGCCCTAGTCCATTAGCATCATGGCAGGGAGCGTGGTGGCACGTGCTCCCGAAGACAGCTGCAGTATGCATAAATAAATCTTTGAAAAAAAATTCACCTGCTGGGCGGTGGTGGCACACACCTTTAATCCCAGCACTTGGGAGGCAGAGGCAGGTGGATTTCTGAGTTCGAGGCCAGCCTGGTCTACAGAGTGAGTTCTAGGACAGCCAGGGCTACACAGAAAAACCCTGTCTCGATAAACCAACCAACCAACCAACCAACAAACAAAAAAAACAAAAAAAAAAAAAAAAATTCACCTTAATAGCTGGGAGTGGTGGCACATACCTTTAATCCCAGCACCTGGGGAGGCAAAGACAGACAGACCTTTGAGTTCGAGGCCAGCCTGATCTACAAAGTGAGTTCCAGGACAGCTACATAGAGAAATCCTGTCTCAAAAACAAAACAAAACAAAACAAAAACCAAAAACCAAAAACCAAAACCCAAACTCTTTAATAGAGGCTACCTTCTGTTCCTGACACCACTGTCTGAGGCTGACATTTGCTGGTATCCTAAGTCCCTGAGATACAACTAACTGCTCTCAGAAAGGTACTGTGGAATTCAAAGCTGTGTCATTATGGTAGTGACAGCCCATGCTTATCCTCTGTGCTACCCAGGGACAGAGGCTGTTTCCAGCCACACAGCTGAAGCACTGCAGAAAGGGATCCAGAGCAACTGTTCTGTGGAGGCCATGGCTGTGCCTTCAGATGAGCTTACCTTCAGCTGCTACCGGAAGGTACAAGAAAATTAATCCCTGCCCAGACACATTTTTGTCACTGCTGATTTTAAAAAAGACCCATGACTTGGACTTTTCAATTCTAGTTGCTTCAAATAAATCTGATGATGTACACTGACTTCATACTTCCATAGTAGCAACTGATACTGTTCCACATTTTCAAGTTTCCATAGTATTTCATACTTTGTTGGCTTATCTGCTCCTTGTAAGGTATGGGTAGTGTACATCTCCATCACAACCACCATCACCTTCATCTCTGTGATGGTTTGAATAAGAATGGTCCCATAGACTCATATACTTTAGTGTTTAGTCATCAAGGAGCGGAACCATTTGAAAGGAATTAGGAGGTGTGGCCTGGTTCAGTAGATGTGGCCTTGTCAGAGAACGTGTCACTGGAGGGTGGGCTTTGAGGTTTCAGAAGCCCCTGCCAGGTGCAGTTTTTCTCTCTCGGTCTGTGGACTAGGACACAGCTCTGAGCTACTGCTCCAGCGCCCTGTGTGTCACCACGCTCCCTGTCATGATGCTAATGGACGAAGGCTCTGAGACTGTAAGCCAGCCCCCAGTTAAGTGTGTTCTTTCCTAAGGGTTGCCTTGCCTTGGTTGTGGTGGCTTTCAGCAATAGAACAGTGACTAAGTCCGTTACCACCATTACCAACGCTGCTCCCACTATTTCCACTCTACAGGTACAGAGATCACGGGTCTAAAGGTAAATTTATTTATCAAACTTCATGGAGTTAAAACTTAGTACTTTAGTTTGAAGCTTATTTCTAAATTTAAATTTTTTAATCGACATACAAGATCTCAGTTAATCCTGTGAATGATATAGATTAAAAAGTCTGTGTAAAAAAATTTAAAACAAATAAAGAACCACAATCCTTCTCTGTAAACTACCTTTACCTCTGCATACGAATCTTGTGATAGTTTTAAATGGCCAGGGAGTCATTAGCTTCATATGTAGACTTATGCTGTCTGATGTTACTAATTGGATTTTTTTTTCTTTTGGTCCTGGGGATAGAACCTAGGGGCCTTCAGACAGGCAGTGCCCTAACACTGAATTAACCCAGCCCACTAACTGATGTGAACTGAAGTTTGTGGTTAAAAAAAAAAAAAAAAAAGCTACACCTTTGTTAGATTCTGCAAGGATGACTAATCAGAATTCTCTGACTGAGGAGAGTTGGAATGTTGAAAATCCAGAGCCAATTTATCTTGAGTTATCTTCAGTCCCATTAATATCTGTTCATTGCCATATTTACCTGATCTGTCATTTTATGACTATCATGTGAAACCTTTTGGGAGGTATTAAGAGATAATTAGTAGCCATTAACCCAAAAGCTAAGAATGCTAGCAACACTTGAAACCTTCAGCAGAGATTTACTCATTTTCTTACATCCTGCTTACCTGATGTTCTCACCAATGTATTTACAAATCGTTTTGACTTTTGATTTTCTTTTTATTCTTAACTATAAAACATGGTATTTAGGGGAAATGAAATCTTGCATTCCTGGGCAATGGTCAGTCATATCTGGGCACCACGGCCCCAGAATAAACCACTTTTTTCTTTGAAGTGAAGGCTTTGTTTTGTGTTGAGAGTGAGCATTCTATGACCACACAGCAAACACTGTGTCTCAGTAGCTGGACTCACAGCTAGACATGGACAACGAGGGCAGCTTGGTGTGTTAACTCAGGCTTGTAACCCCAACACGGAAGAGGCGGGGCAGAGGCAGGAGAGTCCCAGCTCTGAGGTCAATCTGCACTCCAGGGGTCTCCAGGTCAGCCTGGGCTTCAGTGGGAGAAAAAAGTCTTTCCTCATCTCTGTGTCTTTGCCTCCTCGATCACTTTTCATTCTCCCTCCTGACAGGAGAGGTGTTGACTGAGAAACCTCCCCCAAGCTCGTGTGCTTGAGCACTGCTCCCAGCTGGTGGTACTGTCTGGGAATCTTTAGGAACCTTAGGAGGTGGGGTCTTGCTAGAGAACACACGTCACTGGCTTTGAGGGTTTTCCAGCCTTGCCTTACTTCCTGCACATGGACAAGACTGTTTTTGATGAGCCGGCCTTCCGTCCTACTGCCTCTCCTGCTGTTACGGACCCCACCTCTCGAGCTGTAAGCCCAAGTAAAGCTTTCTGCCTTAAGCTGATTTTAGTCATGGTATTTGACCACAGCCATGGCAAAGGACCCAGCATACTGCTTCCTCTAGGTGGGAAGCATGGCTTCAAGGACATGAGCACAATATAATCGTGAATGCACCAGGGATCCATCCTGGCACTGAGAGCCTCTGTGGAGGGAGCCCTCCCTTCCCACCTCTGGCTCACTCCTGCAGTGCAGTGTGAGGTGCCCGAGTGCCTGTAGCAACCCCAAGGTTATGCCAGTTGGTCTTTGCCACTGTTTGTCTCAGCACACTATACACTTGCTATCATTTGCTTTGCATAGTTTATGTAATTGTCTCCAATGAGAGGTTTAGCTCTGTGCAGCCAGGGGCTGTGTTAGCCATGTGTCTTAATGGACCTGGGAAACCAGGGAAGCCAGACTTGGCCAGTCGGCTGGTTGGTATTCATGATCCTTTACATGTGGCTGGTGCAGACACAGAAGGCTCTTGCTCACTTCACTGTATCTTAAGCTGCTGGTGCCACCCCCAGAGACACTCCAGGCCACATCCGCCTGCGGCGCACGTGGCTGCAGTGGCTCTACAGTTTACTCATCTCACTCCAACCTGTTCTCGAGCCTGAGAGTAAAGGATCGGTGTGGTCTGCAGTGACACTTGGGTGGTGGACAAACACCTTGTTATGGTTGGCATCTTAGTACCCCAAAGCCCTCATAACAAGGACTTGATCATCGATGTGAGGCACTGCTGGAACCTTTAGCTGGTGGGGTCTAGAAGAAAGTTAAGTTACTGGGAGTGTGGCCATGAAGGCAGTATTGGGACCTCTTCCCTTTTCCTTCTTTCTTTGCTTTCTGTCTGCCATGAGGTGAAGAGTCTTTCTCCAGCCCATGTGGTCCACAGTAAGATTTGACCCCAAAGCAGGGGACTTGGCCAACCACAGACTGAAACCTCTGAAAGAGTAAGTCCCCACAAATCTTTCTTCCTTATAGCCTGACACTGACCCTCCTCTCCTGCCAGCTTCACAGACAGCTCACAAAGAGGCCACAATCTGTCCCTGATGAATACAGGAAAGAATTCCAAGAAGAGACCTTGTCCAAGGTCCCAGGTAGAGCCTGGTAGGGTAGGAAGCCAGAAGGTTGACAGGGTGCCAGCACAGGTGAATCTGGCAAGGAAGAGCTTCCTCTCTATGCTCACGGACACAACACTTCATGACACTCATGAACCATCCAGCTCTGGGTCAGGAAGGCTGCTCCCAGTCTTCACATACGAGTTCAGTGACAAAGGGGGTTTCTTTTGACCTGTCAGTCTCAAATACAAGCTGGTCTAAACACTGTCCAGTTTCTGATGTGTTTTGGTTCACACAGGGTAGATTATCATTGCACTCAGCAGCAAGACAAAGAAAACCGTGACCTTGGGTCTAACCCTGCCAGTGCCTGCCAGTGTGACAAGACCCTATTCCACAGTAATCTGTTGCAATGTCACCTTTGCCTTTGCTGTGCTCAGTTGCTTCACTGGAGTGACATGTTCCCATCACTTAGCTTTGGGACCCTAATACAGGAAGCTGCAGAATTTAAAACAACCCTGAGTGCTTTTAATATCCAAGATTTATAGTTGTTGCTGATAGAAACATCCTAAATTGTGCTAAGGCAAAACTGGCTCCCCCAGAGCTTCAAGAACACAAGCTTTCCTCTCATTGGAAGAACGTGGTAGAAGAAGCCCTTTATTATCTTTAGTTCTTAGAAGTGTACTGGGCAAAGAAGGGCCACCACTGCCAGCAGTTATAATGCTCAAGCTCAGCAACTAGAAACAATTACTTCAAGCTGATGGGGAGATCACAGTGCAGCTGCTATAAATACTCACACACTCAAGGGATGCAAACCTCTGAAAGATAAAGCCTAAGGAAATGCATGTAAAATAGCTACAGAACAGTGTAGGAATGATTTTGTGCAACTATACATCAAAGAAATGGACACATATGCTCACACAAAAAAGGTGTCCAATGATGTTCAAAGAAGTACAGTTCACAGCCACAAATATGTAGAAAGAACCCAGGTGCATGTTCAGTGAGGAAAAGATGAACCAGAGGCAGGAAAGGCAGCAGTGAAGGCGGTATGCCCAGATGGAGCATTAATTAATCAGAAAAGGACTGACTTTGGACATAAACTACACCATGGATGACCCAGATAACACTATGTTAAGTGAAAGGAGCCAGACATAAGAAGGTCACACATTGTATGAATCTGTTCATCTGAAAAAAACTACTAGAACATTCAGTCTGTAAAGACCAGATACAGATCATTTGGTTGGGGATAGAGAGAGAAGAGGAGAGAATGAGGAGTAACTGAATGGCTGTGGGGGCCCTGGATGGTATCCTGAAAATGTTTTAAAACTGATTTTGTTGATTGCCATAAACAGACTACCCTAAAAACAGGAATATACTTCAAATAGGTATATTTTGTAGCATGGTGAATCTCAGTAAAGATGTAAAAGATCTACAGGGTCCCCAATGAAGGAGCTACAGAAAGGACCCAAGGAGCTGAAGAGTTTGCAGCCCCTTAGGATGAACAACAATATGAACTAACTAGTACCCTCAGAGCTCCCAGGGACTAAACCACCAACCAAAGAGTACACATGGTGGGACTCATGGCTCCAGTAGCATATGTAGCAGAGGATAGCCAAGTTGGTCATCAATGGGAGGAGAGGCCCTTGGCCCTGTGAAGGGGAATGCTAGGGCCAGGAAGCTGGAGAGGGTGGGTTGGTGAGCAGGGGGAGGGGGAGGGAACAGGTTTTTTTTGTTTTATTTTTATTTTTATTTTATTTTATTTTTTTTGGAGGGGAATCTGAAAGGAGATATCATATGACATATAAATAAAGAAAATATCTAGTAAAAAAAAACTAAAAAAAAAAAAGATATAAAAGATCATAAATGAGTTTGCAGTTGTTGCTCCAATGCCATCTGGACTGTGTTGTCCTGTGTGCCATGGGGGCCACTGTACATGGCTGGTCCAAATTGAGATGCTCTGTGAGTGTAAGGTACACACAGTTTCCAAGACTTGTTTTAGACACACTGAGTTTAAGACAACAGAATCCTAAAACTAAGCTTGCCTGATTTTTTAAAAAAATATTGTTACTAGGTAATTTAAGAGTCCATGGCTGGCTTGAATTTATACCTTTTATTGTGTTTCTATTGGAAAGTACAGAAATATTATCTTTTAAAATAATTTTTTAACTTTTAGGAATTTTTTTTTTTAACGATGGCAAACTACACATTGTATCACTGTGCAATTTACCATATTGACCCTGACTTTTGTTTCTGAAATGGGAAGGTGACGTAGGCAGTACTTCGAGGGCCTATAGGCTCCTTGCCTTGGTTCAGTTGTCCTGGTGGTACATACTTGTAGAACTACAGTGCAATATGCAAATGGGGAAAGTGACATTTACACGTTTGCATTCTTTCTTTGTGGACCACCCATCAGTCCTTCATTAGGAGAGTCTGGGGATGCCATGGGAAACAGCATCTGGCAGCTGCTGAGTCTCAGTAAGATAAATAGTTCTCCTCTAGGAACAATAAAACTCAAGTAGAACCCAAATGCAGGCTTCTTTCTCACTGGATGCAGAGGAGCGGTTTGTGGAATCTGTCAGTGTTCACAGAACTCCATCTTGGACGAGGTACACCATCATCTCACATCACCTACACATCTGCCTCAAACTGGGGCTGGCATGGACTTGCAGAATCAGGGCACCCAGTGGCCTCATAAACATGATCCCTGTCTCTAGCACACCAATCACTAAAGGCTAAATGAAGCTGTCAGGTTTGACAGTAGCTGCACACATTCCCCTTGAGGAAGGTCAAAGAGACAAGACTGCCTGCTGACGGACAGCCAATAAAAACGAGCACCCTTCATTTCTGCCTTTGCAGGGCCAGACATGATGCCTGAAGATCTCATGGCCCACTGTGAGTTAGCTGACAGTCACAAAAATGAGGATTTGGAGACAATGTCCCCATCCCTTCTTCATCTCCAAGCCACTCCAAGAACAGATCTTCAGAACCCTCCATGCTCCAGAACACGCCACACTTCACACCACCTGGAAATGATGCACTGTGGGAGAAGATCACCCTTACTCATCGGCTTCCCTTCACATCTCTGAGGAAGTTTCCATTTCACTTATCTGTAACTTGCCATGTACAAACATTCATAAAAATAGTATTAAATTTGTTGAAAATTCTAAAGGTAGAAAAGCTTCTGAGTGGATTCACCAGGAAAATGTAAAAGAAAATTGTCATAATAAAAACCAATCATGGGAGGGCATGATGACTGATTATTTTTATGTCATGCTTTCCAAAATATCTTTTAAAAAAGGGTAAGAAAGTGAACATGTTGGACAGCAGATTTCGGACAGTCTTCGTTGTCTGATAGGAGCTGAACAGAGAAACCTGAGAAGCCTCTAGAAGAAGCAGACAGACTGGCATGGGTTTAAACACTGCGCAGCACTACCATGAGCCATGAAGGCTCAGGAGTCCTCCTGTGTCTGGAGGTGTGTCTCAGGGGTGAGTGCGTGCCTAGTACTTGCAATGCCTTGCTTTCATCCACAACACTGAAAGGAGGAAGGAAAACAGAATCTGACCCATCCTTTCCATCTGTGATCACATGCCTTCCATCCTGTGCAGGAAGAACTTCAAAGGACTTCAGACTGTGCGGATGCTGGGGTCACACAAGAAACCAGGACTCATTTGATCTGGGGTGTTGTTTACACATCAGGTTTTCTAAAAATACATGTTGTTGGCTTACAGACAATTCTAGTAGACTCCTTCCAGGCCCCTAGCAATAGATTATGTCATCACCTGCACTGCCACCAGACACAGATAGCCTGGCAGCCTGAGAGGACTGCTCGCCACACCAGCCCCACTTCTCTCTCTCTCCCTCTTCCCTTCTTACTGTCAATCACACTCTCTCTCTCCCTTTTCACTCTTGATCACTCTTTCTCTGTGTTCCTGGAAGGTCTCTTATTCGTTCCTTCTGTCCTTTCTGTCCCCCCTCTATCCCCACTTTCTCTGCCCTCATGGCTCTATCTGCCTCTACCCCTTCTCCAGGTCCTCATTCCCATCCCTTCTCCAAAAAAATTTCCCTTCTACCAGGCCTGTCGCATGGTGTGATTTCTCAGGGGGACACCTTGTCATGGGCCCATCAGGTATCCCCTTAGCCTTACTATTGCTGCGCTATATTTCATAACACATACAGCCAATAACCTACTTTCTGTCTCTCTAGACATTCCAAATGAATGCAATCACCCATGTGTCACACTCACTTAGTTTTTGGTATGCATCAGCTGTTCATGACTGAGATTATGATATGGTCACCTGGGTTGTTTCCATCTTTAGGCCACTGTAAACAGTACTGCTCTGCACATTTACACAAAAGATTTTGTTTAAACACCTGTTTCACTTTTTCGGAGTGTGCCTGCTGATCAGACAGGAGTTCCACAGGGAATTTATTCAGGAAACAACAAGCTGTTTTCCACTCATCAGGATGGCAAAATCTTCCCAGGGTAGTCTACTGTCAGACTAAGACTCAGACTCAGGTTGTTTAAGATTAACTATCAATTTTAATACAACCCGAGTAACAACAAAAAACCCCTCAAAAACCAAAAATGACAAAGTTGATAAATCTGGACACTAAAGCTATTTCATCGAACTAGTTATAAAGAAAAGGAGAAGAAAAATATGTAAATGGAACCTACGGATTTCTTTTTAAAGACATTTGAGACACCCCCACCCCTTTAAACATTTATTTATTTTATGTATTATGACTACATTGTTGCAGTCTTCAGACACACCAGAAGAGGGCATTGGATCCCATTACAGATGGTTGTGAGCCACCCCATGTTTGCTGGGAGTTGAACTCAGGACCTCTGGAAGAGCTCAGCCAGTGTTCTAGCCTCTGAGCCATCTCCCCAGCCGGAAGCCCAATTTTTTTTTATCCTAGTTCAAATATACATTTTGAAAAATTGTATTTGTGGTACAAGGAAAATGCAAACATTTACATATTGCTAATTTATTATGCAGTAATAGTCTTGAAGTAATGCTTTAGAAGAAGATTACTTTAAGAATAAAATAATTTTCAGTGGAACGATAAAGTCTTTCTCAAAATAATATGGGAGACTGGGCAGAAACACATTTTAAAAAAAAATTGTGCTCTGTTCATGTAACTGTCAAAATGCTGGGTGGGTAACATAGCTTATTGGATTATTGTCGTGTGTGTGTGTGTGTGTGTGTGTGTGTG
>JADRCD010211465.1:0-41938 GCA_019843815.1 Montemys delectorum | reverse complement strand
AAAAAAAAGGCATGGAATGAGAAAAACAGTATTTTTACTTGTTGTAGCTACACAGACCAAAGGAAGAGTTGATGGTGTACAATCAGCAAAATCGACAAGAATATTCTGGATTGGACATGACAGCTGGCATCATCAAACAATACATGACGATCCCATGAGATCCTTAGGGGACCAGGGTCACTAACATTCCTTCATGGAAGGAGGAACAGTAGAGGGAAGATATGGAAGCCTCGCAGGGCCTTTCAAGGCTCAAGTGACTTAAGAGTCTTTAGAAGATACCCAATGGACAGGAATCATTCTCTGGTAGCTTAGCTGCCTGTAAATTACCTCTCGGATAGGCTTGGTTTGCTTTAAATCTTTCATGGTTTGTTTGTTTGTTTGTTTTGGTTTCCTGAACAGGGTTTCTGGCTATCCTGGAACTCACTCTGTAGACCAGGCTGGCCTTGAACTCAGAAATCCACCCATCTCTGTCTCCCAAATGCTGGGATTAAAGGTATGCACCACCACTGCTTGGCCTCTCATGTTTTGTTAACCACACCAGTAAACTCATTGGTTCATTCAGGTGGACTTAGAATTATTTCTTTGGTCTTTGGTGCCCTCGAAATCTGGGGGAAAGAAACATTGCCTCCTCCATAGAAACAGTCTATGACAAGGAGGCACAAGTTTTAAGCGGATATTAGTTCTGTGGTTTGTTTAGCTTGCTATTTAGCTTCTTTACAATGTTTATTTTTAATTCTGTATGTGTAGGGAGATGGAATAGGTGGATCTGAGGGCAGTTGCCTGCAGAAGTGTTGGATCCTCTGGAGCTGGAGTTACAGGCAGATATGAGATACCAGACAAGGATGATGGGAACAGAATTCAGGTCCTCTGCAAGAATAGTACCTGCTCTTAACTGCTAAGCCATCTCTTCAGTCTGAGTTTCTATATTCCTAAAGAATCTTGATACAACAGAAAAAAATGTATTCAGCCACAACAGAAAAATAAAACAAATGTATTCAACCACAAAGTGTGTGTGTGTGTGTGTGTGTGTGTGTGTGTGTGTGTGTGTGTTATGTAAATGAAATATACAAGTCTGGAGATAAAATTTATATATATATATATTCCATATTTTGGAGTTTTCATCATAAAATGAAATTAAGCAGCCCATCTCCTTTCCTCCTTTAAAAGCTTTCAAATTTTGACCCTTAAGTTCATCTCCCAGCTCCTTGGATGTGTGTTTCGATTTCTCAGCCGTCCTTCAGATCAGTTGCTGTGCCATAGTATAACAGCTTGCCATCATAAGCTCTGTGATTGAGGGGAGGGATTTGATCTGCAGCACGTGAATAAATGATTTTCCATAACCATAACAAGCAGTGAACAAACAATGAATAAAAGACAGAAGGAGTAAATTTTGCATTAGGGGATTAAGCAATCACACATCTAGGGGTGGTGAGCGAGTTCGATTCAGAATCATTTGTAGGGTGCTGATCTTTCTGTGATCCCTGAAGAGATCCTCTATTTCTGTTCAGTCTCTAGATACCCAGGAAAGACTTGTAGTCTCTAATCTTTCCACCTCTGCCCCCACTAGCCATGGCACAGCCCAGTGGCATGGCACAGATCCAGTAGGACTGGTAGGATTGTTCTAAGCCAAGGCACCTCCTAATTTTGTGTTTGTCACAGCTTCTTACTCTCTTCAAGACAGATGTAAAGTTTTGCTTTCTAAAAAGCATTAAAGATCACACATGAGAGTCAATGAGATGGCTCCGCAGGTGGAAAGCATTTTTTGTACACACCTGAGTACCTGGGTTCAATTCCCAGTTTGTATGGTGGAAGGAGAGAACTGACCCCTGAGAGTTGTCCTCTGAGTTGCACATGTGTGGTGTGGCACACACAGGCTTGCTCCCTCTCCCTCTCCCTCTTCCTCTCTCCCATGCTCTCTCTCTCTTACAGACACACACACACACACACACACACACACACATACACATACACACACACTCTTTCTTATCATCATCATCACCATCACAAGCATCATCACCACCACCATCATCATGACCATCACCATCATCATTATTTTTTAGTGACATACAAGTTTTATTTGGAAGTTTTGCCATACAATCCTGACTTAATGCAATTTCTGGTGAATCGTTATCATTCACTACTGACTCAGACTTAGAAAGAATGAGAGAGTGGGTTCCAGTCAACAATATCCTGTCTGTAAAAGATCAGGTGATTTAAACCCAGCCTTAATGAAACGTGCAGGTAATTCCAAACTCGAAGAAAGTAGAGAGAGGCAATGACTGAACTGCACAATGACAAGCTTGGGGAGACAGGGAGACATAATGAGATGAGAATTTACATGAACAGCGCGGGATAATTTACCTGGGGAAAATCATCAGCCGCTGAGTTTTGAAATGAAAACCCCTTTCTTCTTTGGGAAATAAATAATGCTTAAAAAGAGCCTGGTTAGAGTGGATAATAACTTGTATATACGCATGCTTGGTAATGCTGTTGCAAAACAGACAATTGCTTTCCCAGGAGGATGAGCATAAAGGATCATTTTGACCAGACATAGACACACAGAAGAGAGAATGAATCTTTAGCAGGCTTAGGAATCACCTGATTCTGCTAGCTGTAACCGGAGCCATCTCTATACAGAAAGAACACCTTAAGGTTTAAAAAAAAAGAGGCAATAAATATCCTAAAACGAATCAGAGCCCATTTAATTTGGAAAACCTTGAAAGCACTCAGAAAGAAGGTCATCCTGCCCGCTCCAGTGCCATCAGCCTCTAGCAACTAGACAGAAATAGGAAAGATTCTTGCTGGCGCAGACACTGGCCGCTGCTTATTGTGGGCTCCGGCCTCCTTGGTTCATCAGCACCTAAATCCCACGGCTGATCACAGACATCACTGTTTTTTCTTGTGCCTATGTTACAGATAAAGACACTGAGGCTGAGAGACACGCATGAAGAAAAAGTAAAGCATTAAAGTGTTGAAGTAGCTACACCCTTGGGGTCAGGACCAGGTCTGATGATGCCTCTACCATTATGCAGTGTTTTTTTTGTATGCCATTCTGCTGGGGATACTGTAAGTCCATTTGTTTCTCTACGACTTCCAAGGTCCTCTATTAACTAGGTAGGAGGTCATCTGTTTTCTCTTCGATCTGATGGCTTTCAGAAATCCATTTATTACTGTCCTTCGAGTTCTGAACTTTATACATCATGTCTGAGGGCCCTGACTTTGATATAAGTTATCCTTGACACTTTTTTTCCTCCATCAGTCAGCTATCCCAATCCTCTCCGCAGCTACTTATGATTCTCAGAGGACCTAAAATATTATATTTCTAGAATAATTTTCAAATGACTCAGAAACGTATTTATACCACTGTTATCCCTTCAATACAGTTCCCCTCTATTGCCCTCCGACCCCGCCCCCCCCCCCAAGCCCAGCATCCTTCTGAGTACCATGATTAAGTTCTCTATGGTGGTGCAAAGACAGAGCAAGTTAGCAAGTCAGGGGAAGATTTTAAGAGCCAGAGATTGACATTTGAAGAGAAAGATGCTATTCATAGAAGAGAAAGCTAAAGTTTCAGTTTAATGTTAAAACCCATAGAATAAAAAATCAGAAGGAAAAAAAATGTCAGTATGAAGAGCTTGATTTACTGAGCTCAGCTGTAAGATGTATTGACATTTGATGATCTAAAATTACTTACTTAAGCCTCTGCAATAGGGTGAGTGACTACTGCTCTGAGAGAAGAAAATCCCGTGGTATCGGGGATGTCCATCTGGAGCTGGTTCTGGGTGTTTTGCTCCAAATTTTATTGTAAGTTCCACATACGGGATATGAGATATGAGATCACTAAGGGGCACAGAGATTGAATACACCCGGAATCTAATGACCTCAGCTTTATAGGTATGGCTACCTGGAAGAAGCCTACCCAGGCGAGCAATAGGAGAGCTGAGCTAGCTGAATGTTCACGCCTTCTTCCAAGGCAATCCCATACAAGGAAAAGCAATGATGAAGCCATCAGCTCTCCTATACCACACATGTCCCGGTGCCACTGAAAAATGTCCCACATCTGTGTCTTAATGCTGGCATCTGCTTCAAATTATCCTCCGATGAGCTCTACAGCTCTTGCCTAATTGGACACTATCAAAATGACATGGGCTGTTATTGCTGAGCTCCAAGCTGCCCTTTATACAGGAGCCCCTGCTTTGAATGTCTCTTCATTTTTACACAGAGTTAATCGCACTGCTATAAGAAATTCTACAGGTAGTCTATTCTAGTCTTTTGTGTAAAATATCTTTTCTATAAAATAATTAGTTCTCATCTAAATTTCTCATTGCCTACTAATTAGGAGGGGGGAGGGGATATTAAACCCACTACTCTGGAAGCAATTGGAAACAAATTAATCAAACCCCTATGCATTCAGATCAGGAAATTGGAATTTTTACCCAGCATAGACCCTCGATCCATGGTAAAACTGAAGCTCAAGCAGGTAAAATTGCTTCTTTAAGGTCAAATGGGGAACCAAAAGCAGATTACAATAGGAACATTGCCTCCTCTAGCACAGCCCTCCATTAGCTATGATGACCATTGGTTAAGACCGTCTTGGGATCAGTAGAGCTCTGCGGAAGTCAAGCTGAGAGCTGAGTCGGCACTCCCCCTGATCATTCTTCATGATGAAACTTGACACAACGTCAGGACAGAAGACACCAATGAATAATGTGGTCGCAAAGTACAAGCCAATGGCCTTGAGAAAACTGATAGAGAATTTAAACCTGACAGGCCCAAACAAGGTCTGTTTGTGATTTAATATACCGACGGTTCAAGAGAGAGTTGGCGCGGCTGAAATTTTTATTTATTTATTTTTTTTTTTTTGGAAGGAGGAGTTCGCCAAGGAGAGATGAAGCAAGATGAACCTTTAGGAGGGTAGTTTAATGTTAATGATGCCTCGTCACAAAGAGAAAGTCAAGAATATGCAGCCCACGTGTAATCAAATCAAATTATTTATATTAGGAAAAATACGAAAAGCTGATGATTTGGTGACACCTCAATTTCAGTTATGTTTCTAAATTTAAAAAAAATAGAAATGCCAAAAGGGAAAGGATCAATCTGCAGATATCTCTTGAACTAAGTGGCACAAAGTTGATAGAAGATATGAATGCACTTCCTGGTGAATTATTATGTGAATTAACTATTGCCTTGATGTCCATGTTTTGGTGACTGTGTTATCACTGGTCCCGATCCTCAGGCGAGGATCTACATCACTTTCACCCTTTCCCCTGTTTGTGTTCCTAGGCTTTGCTTCATATCTCACCAACTCATTTTGAGTCGTTTGTCTGTTCCCTGACCCCATTCTAATTCAATCTCACTTCATCAAGTGATTAAACAATTAATCATGACTGCCCTAATTGGTTTGCCAGCCTCCAGTTGACTCTCGAAACCCTCGACTCACACTCTGCCAGGCGTCTGTGATACACTTTCGAAGAAAAAGATTCTCACACCATAAGGCCTGGGGAGGACCTTCCATTATTTTAACGTAAAACAAGCAAATGGAAAATTGTATCAAACTGGTTTTTTTTTTTTAATCTCTTATTTTTATTTATGTTGCTTTGTGTGTACCATGCATGTGCAGGTATTCACAGAGACCGGAAGAAGGCCACTAATCCCCAAGGGCTGGAGTTATCAGCTATTATGAATTTTTAATATGGATGCTGGGAAGCTAGCTTGTCCCCTCTGGAGCAGCAACAGCAGCAGCAAAGGCCTGCTGACTGCTAAGCCATCTCTCTAGCCCCAACCTGAAAACGTTTGACAAGCTTCATACCCTGGCCAAGCCAGACTCCTAGCATCATTTCCAGGCACTGGCGCCTGTGTGATTCTTTCTGCTATCCTGAGCTGCGTGCTGAGCACACCAATCTTTCCTAATTATTTTCTCTGCTAATTAAATTTACTAACTTATCCACATGATGAACTTTACTCGTCCTTAATGAGCCAGCTTAAAATATCCGCCCCTCTGAGCCACATTCCCTGACTCTCCAAGGCCCCACTTTAAATACCTGCCCCTCTGAGCCACATTCCCTGACTCTCCAAGGCCCACAATGCACTGGGAATTTTTCCGCCATTTTACCTGTTTACTGTGACTGCTCTTGTGATAAGCCTATTACCGCTCTCATCTGTTGATAAAGTTCCCAGCGAGTAGAATCTACACCTACTTGTCTTTTACCCCTAGTGCCTTATTAAGTTACTCAACTACAATGCTAATTTAATAATGAACTTAGCGGGTCAATACTTTATGCCCTTTCTCATAACCTCAGTGATTGGAAGTTTTTAAAACAAAGGTTAGAGGTCTTTTTGTTATTTTTTTTTTATTTTGGTTTTCTTTGTTGTTGTTGCTTTGTTCTGGTTTTTTTTTTTTTTTTTCCCTGTAGTATTGATTCTCTGGTGAGTTCTTCACAGAAATAACAAAGAAAAGTGAAATTTTCCAGAATAAAATCATAGTCATTGCACTTGAAAATCAAAATGACCACTAATACCATCTCCTAAAAAAACATGCCTGAAACACAAGAGAAACCATGGCAGGTTTTGACTTATATATTGACATATTGATATATATATAAATATTGATGCATTGATACATCTCAAAATTCGCAAAGCACGGCTTCAGTATGGGTAGTTAATTATATAATCTATTGAATGTCACGGATGCCACTGAAAAATGACCCTGTCAGGAATTTTCTGGGACTGGCTTCATTTTGCAGACAGAAATGAGACACAAAGAAATTAAGGAAGTTAGGCAAAATCACAGTGGGTCAGCTGCAAATGAACATGAAAGCAGTAGCCTCAACTTTTGATGCCTTGAGGGTCTCACCTACTCTGAAAGTCTCACCTACTCTGAAAGTCCTACTAGGCAAGAGGCGGATGCTCTTTGGGGGAAGCCCTTTAGCGAAGTTTGTCCAAGGCAAGTTAAGTTTGGGTTTTTTTTTTTCTTTCTTTCAGTAGAGTTTATTCCTATTGGAGATGAGAAAAAAAGGACAGGGAATTTCTAGAATAAAAAAAAAATTAAAATAAAACTTTACCTTCAATCGCCAATGTTGTTACTTCCTATAAAATCACCCAATTATAACTTTAAACCATGCTACTATAATCCTGAGCGTAAAACTCCATTCTCACTCATGCCTCAGGCATCATGGCTCCTGGGTCACCTGTGGAGGAAGGTAGAGAGGAGACCCAGAGAAGGAAAGAACAGAATAATTGGATAGCATGCCTGGGCCTGCATCCTGAGGTCAAACTGGGCTGTGCCTGCTTGCCACAGTCTCTGCCTTCCAATGCGAATTAATATAAAATAATAGTCTATATTAAATAGTGAGAAATGTCTCTGTGTGCTGACCTACAGAGTCTGAGTGTGGGTAGAGAAGGATAGCCCTTACATCCTCACTTTCTAAGAGAAAAGTTGCCAAACAATTTATAAGTCTTCATCAGGGCATAACATGAAGCTGCCCTTTCAAAATCCCTTCACCATATATGCAGACACACTGGGAGGTATTTTATGAGTCTGATCTTGGTCATGAAAGTTCACCTTTTGTGTGATGGCATAGAATCCCCTCGCATGCCAGGGAAGTTCTCTGACACTGAACGCCTGGCTCCTCACTTATTATTTCATTTATGAGATTTTGGGATACAAATTTGTGACAGAACTGAAAGATAGTCTACAATAACTATCTCGAGCATTTACATTTTCTCCTAGTTACCAGAAGCCCAGCTCTTAAGGGAGAAGGTGAAAAAAATCTTGTTAGAAACTCTCCCTGCTTGTCCAAAGCATTTGCTTCTCTCAGGTTTCCATTTTAAGGCTGTATTGCATTAGCACCCACAGTTTCTTGAGTTACGAGACATGCATGAGCCTAAGCTATCTTGCTGTAAGAGTCTTCTGCATCACAAGTAGCTCATAGCATATGTAAAATGCACAGGACGTCAAATAAACGCATTTGGGATTAATACAGACTCTGTAGAATGTGTAAGTTAATGTCTCTGCTTCAAATAGCTTCATGGAACACTGAAGTTGTAAATCACAGAACACATGAGATAGAGCATGTCTCTCTTATTTGTAAAGCCTCAAGACATCATCTCAATATTTATGAGCTCAACATCAGTAGATATTGCAATTCTCCATTCTCTTCCCTGCAGAAGAACTGATGGTATAAATCATTACTACAAAATAAATGTAATTGTACCTTAATTTTTCTACAGTATCTATGTATGCCTATTTATAAAATAATTACATAGTAACCACATATTCTGTTTTTAACAATGGGACAAATTTATTCCCTGCAAAATTGTAAAGAAATAGAATATCATATAGGTAGATTTATTAACAGGACTCATATTCCATTTATGCACATCTAATTATTATTAAGTCTCATGAGGTTGCTGAACAATTTTGCAAAGAGAATAATTTTGATATTTTCTTTCTTCACATTTATTACTATATATAACTATAAGTCACAGTGGCCATATTAATTACTGTGCTCCAATAAGATTGTGATTAAGTATTTTAAATATATATGTTATTAAGGAAAATTACTTTACACGACGGTAATTCTACATGACCTCATAATACTATAGTGTACATTATTACTCAAAATGAAGACTAGTTAAATTAACCACTGTAATTTTTAACATTGGAATTTGTGGATCAGTTATCATAAGGAAATCCATGATTGAGTAGATACTTATAAAATATATTTTAAAGTGAGTTCTCAATGCAACTTGTAATAGTCAAAGTAGTAACCTTTTGACCCACCTTCTTTAGTGCGTGATGGTGTTTCTTTTTCATGGAATTATTCACCAAAACATCCCTGGATATTTTATGGAGATTATCACATTCAGGGATCATGCACATGGATCCAGCAATAATTGGCTTCCTCAGAGGAAAATTCTGTTCGACTCACATTCAAGATGACTCTCAGATGCAATTCTGTTGTAGTTCGAGATATTTGGGATATTCTGGCAGCAACCTTATAAGATAGATAGTGGGAACAGGCTGGCAGCATGAACCAGACAAAGTAAGCAGTTAGATGACCCTTTGTCGACCCGACTAGGGGGGATCTACATCTGGAGACCATCCTCAGAGTACGTGTATGGCTCATTGTTTATGTCTTCCTGTATACAATGAGGTAGTTCTTGAGAGAACTACACCTGTTCTAGAGAGTTCTTGTCTTCTGAAAAATCTCTGGACCATGCTGAGACTGTAGAGTGTCCTATGTCTATCTTAACTCCATAGCTATATCATGTCCCTTACAATATACTACAAAGACTGTGGCCATTTCTTATGCATTAGAATTGGGATGGAGAAGGTAGGAAAAACATAACATGCCTTCTTAATGTGTTACCTCCTGCTTCAAACATCCTTCTTCTCCAGGCCCCTCAATGTTTTTTGATGGTAGAATTTTTTGTCATTTACTATCTTTTCTCTCTGTCCCTTAGACCATTATTTACTCTCAACTTCACTTACATAACTCTCTAATCATTGTGAGTCACATTGCAAATGTTTCACTCTATCCCTCTGGCCTCTGTCTCTTCTTAGGCTGTCTGTCCTACACTAGGACTCTAATGGAATTTTCTGCCTCGTATTCCTGAAATATCAGTCTCCCTGTAGTATCCATCTTGAGAAGATGCAGTTTGAAATAGTTCTCTAAAAACAGTGGTTAACATTCCTATTGCCGAGCAGACTTCATAAAACAAAGTAGAAGCCATGGCACACAGTTTTCTCTTAGGGTACAAAGTATAATCAAATAGTGCTTTATATTTTTAATGAAAACATATCATCCTGAGTGAGATAATTCAGACCCAAAAGGACATGCATGTTATGCACTTACTAATAAGTGAATATTAGGCAAAAATAAATAAATAAATAAATAAATAAATAAATAAATAAATAGTACAGAATACCCAAGATTCAGTCCACAGAACTCAAAAATGTCAAGAAACCCAAATGAGGATGCCTCAGTCCCACTTGGGAGGGAGAAGAAAGCAAACACAGGAGAGGGAGGGAGGGACCTGGCTGGGAAAGGGGACAGGGAGGGTAAGAGGGGAACATGATCAGGTATTGGGTGGGAGGAAAAGGACTGAAGCCCTGAGGGCCAGCAGAAAGAATGGAAACATGCTGGGCAGGCACTCTGCGGGGCGAATAACCACCCTGAGCAGGATCAATCTTCTCTTTATAAAGGGCTGAGAGAGGAGGTGGAGTTTTCTGCTGAGGTGAGATGAAGTAGGGGAAGGGGAAAGTTGAGGAAGGGTATGGGGTGACTGAGGGAGCCAATAAAGTTACTCTATGTCAGCAAGAGGTAGGCAGAGGCAGGCTTAATCAGGTCGTGCTGAGTCATTCCAGTACAGAAGCAACTGAGACAGTATGCAAAACTCGAGCCAGGCTTGGGTTTGTCCTCAAGGCCCAAATCAGGGCCAAAGAGACCCTAACATCAACAGGCAACCTCAAGAGGTAGGGGGACCCTCCAGACTGTACCAGAGACCTGGGAGGTAAGAGACTCTCAGGTCTCAAACGGAGGGACCTTAGATGAAATGCCCGACAGTGGGGAGAAGGAATTTGTAGAGTCTACCTCCAGTAGAAAGACAGGCCATCAAGTGGAAGGATAGGGTTGCCATCTCACAGTCAAAATACTCTGACCCAGATTTGTTCCTGTCTAAAAGAACTGCACGGGCAAAATTGGAGAAGAGACTGAGGAAAAGAAGGTCCCGTGGCAGGCCCAAATTGAGATCCAGCTCAAGGGGAGGCTTCAAGGCCTGACACTATGACCGATGCTATGTTATGCTTACAGACAGGATCCTAGCATGGCTGTCCTCTGAGAGACCCAACAAGTAGCTGAAAGAGTCAGATGCAGATACTTACACCCAACCATTGGACAAAAGTCGGGGACCCCTGTGGTTGAATTAGAGAAAAGCTGGAAGAAGCTGAAGAAATGGGAGACTCCAATGCAAGATCAACAGTCTCAACTAAACTGGGCCCAGAGATCTCTCAGACACTGACCCACCAACTGGGCAGCCTACATGAGCTGATTTGAGGCTCCTGACACATATACAGCAGAGTGCTGCCTGATCTGGCCTCTGGGAGAGAAGATGCACCTAACCCTTGAAAGACTTGAGGCCCCAGGGAATAGAGAGGTCTGGTGAGGTGGAAGGTGGGGACATCCTCTTAGAGACAGAGGAGGAGGAATGGGATGAGGAAGTATTGGAGTGCAGACTGGGAGGGGGGATAAAGACTGGCCTGTAAACAAAGATTAAAGATAACTTTAAAAAAAATAGTTCAAAAAATAGCTCATAGAAACATAACACGTGTACTTCAAAATTTGATTTATTTGGCTTCATTTCACATTACCTTACCTCAAAATTACTTCTATTATTTAATTATGTGTTAAAGGAGCATATCAACTCTTACTTATCAGTTTTCTAGGTCAGGCAATTCAAAAATAGTAGTACTAACTGAATGTGTTATTTAAAGTTCTCTAGAATGAATCTGATAGAATGAACATGTACTAAAGTTTTAGGGTTTTTGGGGGGGTTGTGGAATTTTTTTTTTAGATTAGCTTACATGAGACAGTTGGAATAGTCTGACAATGTTGTACATCACAGGAAATGATTTGTGACATATATAACAACTAGATGAATCGATATGAATAAATAGATATTTATTTTAAAAAATAAAACATAGACTATACAATTGTGTGTGTGGGGGGGTGCATCTGTGTGTCTGTGTGTGTGAGCACATATTTGTATGTGCATTATGTGTCTGTGTGTGCCTGTGTATGTATGTGTTAAAAGACACACTTTTAAAGTATGCTGACAATGTGTGTGTTTTGGTGAAAGAGATCCCTTGAGCTTTCACTTTCCATTTTTTTATACCCGCCTCTGTCTTACTAGCCAGCTTCACGTTAGTCTACTACAATGTCTGAGGCAAGTTCCTGAGTTTTGTCTTATGGTTCTGAAGGAGCAAAGGTTTGGCATCCACATCAATTCAGTTCTGAGGAGGACAAAATGTGGTGGTAGTAAGAAACACATGTCCGAGTGAGTTACAGAGAGGAAAGGACTGGGAGCTCACTGTCCCTGTGGAGATCTTGTCTCTACTCGGTGGGCTTCCTTCTCATCTCTTTAAGGCCCACAGCATCCCCCACTGCCACCACTGTGGAAACCAACGCCTTACACCTGAATCTTACTGTGAGGCTTTATGCAAAACATAGCACTTATATTTCCACGTAAAATATTTTTCTTCCATTACATAAAATATTAATTGCATGTTGAAGGTTCAATATAAATTTACATTGAAGTTTTAGAAATTTAAAATCTATAAACGGGTGACCAAAAATTGCTACAATATAATATTTAGAAAATAAATGAATCCCATTACTACATGAGAGAAAATCTGGAAACGAACAATAATCAGAAAAAAGTTTACATATCAATTTAAAAACTTTTATTTTTTAAAGAGGTATTAATTTTATTTTGTGTACGAGTATTTTGCCCACATGCATATGCATATCCCCTGGAACTAGAGTTACAGACAGTTAAACTGCCATTTGAGTGCTGGGACCTGAACCCAAGTCCTCTAGGGGAGTAGTCAGTGTTCCCAAACACTGAGTCATCTCTCCAACCCCCTTAAAAAATTTAATATCAGTCCAAAAACAGACCAGTTCTGAATAACTGGCATAAAGATGACCTCTGCAGTAGATCACTGTAGGATGTCTTAGAACTGTGGCCATGCAGATAAGAAAGAAATGGTGGTACTGGCTCAAGATCAACAAGCCTTTGGAGAAGGAGAGCCAGGATCCAGGAAGGTAGCGCTGAGTGATCTATCTGGATCTTGTGCAGTCCACAGTCATGGTTTGGAAGCTCCACAATGGGACTAGTCTACAGCCAGCCTCTTGGCACACCTTTGATAAGGGTCATACAGTTCCTGGCAATCAAAAATAAACAAATAGACAACAACAAAGTGACTCAAAAAGGAAAAAAAAAAAGAGAACAAAATGATGAGGTGTGAGATATACAAGTTAGGAAGATAACTGACAGGGTATTAGGCTAGAAAAGTAGTGTTACAGAAGAGCCCTGCTCTACAAAGGGAATGCTACGTGAACACTACCAGTGTTTCCTGAGATTGGAGATAGAGGATACTTGATGAGGAAGGTGTGATGAGCAAGAGGGACAATCTGTGCAACTCCAAATGGAAGTGTCAAGTGCATAACTTCATCTGTGTGTCAAGGAATGAGATGAAAGACCAGAGACGTCCGGAACATCATATTAAAATGGTATTTAAAATTGGGGAGGGGGGGGAAACATAACAAATAGCTCAGAGAATGGGTCTAGATTAAGGAGGGAGGGGTTTATATTAAGATCTGGCAGAGGACACAGAGGCATACAGGAAAACTAACTGAGAAATCTAGTAGGTGAAAAGGAATTAGTGTATATATCAAAGATAAAGACAGCCCGTGACTTTGGTTTCCCCATTCTTTTAAGTAGGACATCAAGAGTCTCTATCATCGGTAAGCAGAGGACAAACTGATAATTACAAAGTTTTGACTGAGCGTTCCATGCCTCCTAGTGTGAAGGGCTAACCCTGAGAATCCTTTCCCAGTAACTGGAGGTTTGAGGTGCCAGGCAACGTGTGGGAGCTGGAATGGAAAGCCTGGAGGGATGTGAGCGCTGCTGAACTACATTTAAAGTATGCCTGGAGACAAAGGGAAAGGGAGGTTTAGTGGAAGGCTGTCTCTGTGAGGCTGCAGGGAAAGGAAGGTAGAGTCCTGTGATTGGTCATCTCTGCCTGAAGAACAGGACTCCTTTTTACGTGGACTTGTATTCAGAATGCTCTCTCAAAGTTTCAAGCCAAATTATTAACTCAAACAGTTGACGTAAGACACTGATTCCCTGTTTTCTTCTCAATTGTTTTATATTTGATCACAAATTAAGCAATATTCTTTAGAAATCACTCAACCCCAAATGAGAGCTTTCCCAGGTCTCCCATTACTATCTCGCCCACTCAACTTCCATTCCTATGTAAGGTTTTGTCTCCTATGAGACCAGAACGTAACACAAACTATTTAATTCTTCCTTTTTAAATAGTAGACCTATCTCCAATGGCAATAATGACAATTATTATCATTAGCAGAAGAGGCAGCAGCAGTAGTAGCAGCAGTGGTAATAGTAATTTTTTTAATTCATTATGTGCACTGTAAGATCTATTGAGCTATACTAGTTCAAAGTGTGAAATGAACGATCTTACGGTTTTGAGGTTACTTTGAAATGAACTTGAGAAATGCACGAAGGGGGAAAAAAAATACACAGAATGATTAAAACAGAGACACAACTGTTTTTTTTTCCCCAGTCACTTCGTTTTTACTATTTCACAGGTGTAGCAAACAAATCAAGGTGCAAGCAGGGTTTATTTCACATTAATATATTAACTGGACTTTTGAATTCTCTTCAAATAACCATCTCCTCATTTTGCATCTAGACTAGGTTCTAACAAGAGCCATTCTTAGTGCAGCTGTGGGGGGGGGTGTGAGGGGGGTAGGGAGGGGGCTAAGCATAGAGAGGGGCGGACGGCAGGTTACACGTCACGTAGTTGGAGGCCCTCAATCTCAGACCAAAGGGCCAGATGAGGCAGACATGCGTTCTCTATTGCTCCTGTAGAGAAACCCCTTGTAAAGGGGAGAGGAGAAGAGGTGAATAATTCCCAGAAACAGTAGCAGAGGGGCAGAGGGGCTTCCTCTGTGACACAGTGGCTTTGCCTCAGATGCCAGCTACCGGAAGCTCGGGATAAAATCCCTGGAAGCAACGGAAAGAACAAGGGTGGCCGGGTAAATGTAACTGTGGACTGACAGTCTGCTGGGACCGTGGCTTTCCAGGGCCAGGCACACGTCACAGGTAAGGAATATGAACACAGCTTGGCAGGACCTGCCAGGGAGACACTTGCTTAGTCTTAGGAGCCCAAGAAATGAAGAACAATGATCACCAGGCTGAAGGAGCTGCAGCAGTGGAGGAGTGGCCAGAAAGTCCCTCTTTGTGCGTGTGTGTGTGTGTGTGTGTGTGTGTGTGTGTGTGTCTACTATCATGAGGAATGAGGGGTCACCCCATGTTCCTGCAAGCTCCAGAGATGATGAAAAGGAAGCTGGGGTGAACAGCGCTGTGGAGCAGAGCTAGAGCAGGAGCTGGGACATATCTCTCAGAGGCCAGGAGTTCCACCTTTCTATCAGGGCTGGCACTCAACAAGAATCATTCAGAGGGCGGCAGAGTGATCGTCAACAACACGGAGAGCATCCTAATGTCCTATGATCATGTGGAGCTTACATTCAGCGACACGAAGAATGTGCCAGAGGCCTTCAGAGGGACCAAGAAAGGCACCGTCTACCTTACTCCATACTGGGTCATCTTTCTGTCTAAGAGGAAGGACACCGTGATGCAGTCCTTCATGATGCGCTTTTACCTGATGGAGGACTGTGAGATCAAGCACCCAGTGTTCAGTGCGAACTTCATTAAGGGAACAGTGAAGGCTGAAGCAGGAGGTGGCTAGGAAGGGCTCCGCCTCTTACAAGCTGACCTTCACAGCAGGGGGCTCCATTGAGTTTGTGCAGCGGATGCTCCAGGGGGCATCTCAAGCCTCCTGAGGTGAAGTCCCCAAGGGAGGCCATGGGTACCCTTACATGCCCAGCGGGGCCTACATCTTTCCCACAACCAGTCGCCTATGAAATGTACCCCTGCTCACCTGGCTACCCCTATCCACCGCCCTTACCCGAGTTCTACCCAGGACCTCCCATGATGGATGGGGCCGTGGGCTACGTACAGCCCCTGTCACCACCCTATCCTGGGCCCACAGAGCCTCCGGTCATCTACTCCTGCAGGTGGGGCCAAGGCTGCAGAAGCCACTGCCAGCACCTAATTACAACCCGGGCAACCCACACAATGTCTACATGTCCACTAGCCAGCCTCCCCCACCATCCTACTACCCCACCAGAAGATAAGAAGATCCAGTAGACCCTGCCCATCTCCTGCCTCTTACCCGAAGACCCTTTCCTGGGCCTCCCATGAAGCTGCATCTGGGATGCCAGGAGGCCAAGAAGGGCCCTGTTCCTTCCCAGGCCTGAGACACAACTGTTTTTAAACATACACAGACACCAGTAGAAGTAATCTGACTCCATGGAGCAAGAGGTTGGGAACAGATGTCAAACAGAACTCAAAGTGACAGTGTGTGGCTTATTCTTAATCCTTTACTCCTTCCCACGTACCAGCGAGCTGTGCCGTATTCTGCTTCTTTGCTGGCAAATATCGCTGAAATAGATACACAAAAAGAAGTGATTTCATGCATGCACGCATGAAATACAGAGGCAACATTAACCACCTAGAAAGACTCACCTGGAATGTGATGGATGTATAGTCCAAGAGCCAAATTTACCTTCATTGATAATAGAGAAACTCAGTGGAAGAGCATGATCTTCCTTGCCTACTAGTATTTACGTTTATGGGAACATGCAGATCCATTGACCACTTGGTACAACACAATTCACCTACACTTATCTCCCAATTTTTATAAGAAAAAGCAAACGTGACTACCTAGACACTTAAGTTGGAGACAGCGAAGGCCCTGTTTTGACTATACTCTCCTGTCGATGGCTTTGCTGATGCATTTCACTTTTTTTTTCTTTTTTGTTTTGTTTTGTTTTTTTAACACACTAAGCATTTTTCCTTTGTTTAGTGTGTGAAGCTATGAAGGTAAGTAGATGTCAGCACTACTTTAGCTCAATAGTTAATTTGATAGGGAAGAACAAGAGAAGCTAAATCAATTTAATGGTAGCTAATAGGATCAGGCACCTACTGAGAACCTTATGGCCCAAGGATCTTTTAAAGCATATGCAGGCAAGGAATTTCACAGTTAGATAAAATGTCAAAGTAATAAAATTAAAAGAAAAAAAGAAACACTCTGAAACTCACATATAGGCTGGCAAGATGACTCAGTTGGAAATAAAGGTTGCCGCCGAGTCAGATGACCAGAGGCCAGTCTGCAGGACTCACGTGGCAAAGAGAGAGACCTGAATCCTGAACGTTGTCCTCCAACCCGCATACATGCAAGGTGCCACACACACACACACACACACACACACACTCACACACACATAATGAGCCCATCTGCAAGCATACACACATACACACAACACACCCATTCAATAAAAATATCTCAAAAGATACAAAAATCAATGCTTTTTTAATAGCAATGCAAATGAACTGCATTTACAGAGAATTTAAGTTTATGCAAATCCAGTTTTCAACGGGGGTTTTAATTCGAGGGTTCCCCTATTAGTCATTGAATTGTTTAAGACTTTAACTCCTGTTTGTTTCCTACTTGCATGAGAGTCGTGCTCTTTCGCTTTTTGAAAGGGTCACATGCTATCGGTATCAACCTCTGCCTCTGGCAACAGGCATGGTGACCCCCACAGATGGGGATCTCATGGGAAACTCAGCGTCAAGTCTTTTGAATAGTTGATTTAGAGCGAGACTGTCTGAAACACTATAGCAATTAGGCCACAATCCAAAGAATGCAGGTGACTACTAGAGAGGAAAAGGAGATGAAATCAATTATGCCCTAGAGCCTCCAACAGCAACATAGAGCAGCCTGCACCAGCCAAATGAGGGTCCTTTTCAGAAGCCTGACCTCCAGAACTACAAAATAACAAAGGGCATGTTGTTTCCAGAAACCAGACTTTGCAGGGACTTGTTACAACTATTTAGTTACCTAGTGTACTACTAGTCTATTGGGAAACTAATTTCCTGAGCCCATGGTAGACATAAATAGCTAATGATACAATACAATACAATACATGAGATGATACAATAATCCAAGGTATAACTCGCCCACTTACAATCTGCTTGTCATTGTCTATGAAAGTCTAGGGAAATACTATCCACGGGTCTTACCTTTAGATCTGTGACACTCCAGCCATTGCTGTAACCTGAATCTAAAAACACTTTCTTGGCCTCCTGTACACTGATCTCACAGTTTGGCCCTGAAACTATGTTAGAAGCAGATCTTCCATTTTGATTCGAGCTTATTCCCAGGTAAGGGAGCCCCTAGGGACCTTTTATTTAGCCATTCCTCCCTGGTATCCTAGGGGTCCACAGTTGAATGTCTTTTGTCTGTGTTCCAGGTTCCTGTTTCTGCAGCACATAAAGATATAAATTCCATTTGAGTGATAGGGAGTGCTGCTGCTTACTTCTCTTGGTTTCATGGTCTGACCATGTGAGGATCTCTATAATGACCTCATGGGTCCTAGAGATCTTGTTTCCACTGGGTACAAGATGGCAGAGACTATACATAGTTGGCCAGTTTTCCTGTCTATCTAATTGGGTATTTTGAACTCGAATCAATTGGGCATGTATAGCTACTAAAATCAGAATGTTTTGGAATTGGGGAGATGACTCAATTACTAATGCGCTTGCTAAGGAAGCAGGAAGATCTAAGTCCAACACAGAAGACCCAGAGAGAAAAAAAAGCCAGGTGTCGTGGACTGAGCGCCTTTGGGATCCTAGCACTGGGAAAGTGGATCCCTGGGGCATCTGAGGAAGTGCAGCAGGGCTTGCTCTCTGACCTGATGAACACCCACATATGTGTACCCATGCATAGCCACATGCACACACAGAGGAATAGCTTGATATTAACTAGCCAATTTTGTTGCTGTATTTATGCTTGGCATAGGACTAAATTTTAATGATTGAATCTTATATAATACACACATACTATATATATATATGTATATATATATATATTCATTGAGATTTTATATATATTTATAATCTCAATGAGTTTATCTATGTATCTACCTGTACCAGTACACATACATTAACGTGTCTGTTAGTATGGGTATTTTCTACCTCTTGATAGTACTACTAAATCTCTTCCATTAAATGAATCCTGACCTAATTTAACTAAAATATGTTCTTAAGAGCCAGAGTGTGAAGATGGAATGCTAAAAAGAGCCATCTTCTGGAGTGACTGTGACTGCTGTGTTTGTGAACGCACAGTGGCAGTTGTTACCTACACAAGAGCCTCAAAAGGCTGGATTCACCAACATTCATAGAGAGAGGAAGGTCTCACCAGGCCCCACTTCACCCCCCCAGGGAAGTGGTAAAAAATGATTGGTTCCTGGAAGAGAAAAAGATCGTGGTCTTTAGTAGTGCAGCCAATGGTAAGGTTCCCGGCTCCTGTTCCTGGAGTCAACTCTAAAGGAGTACAGTAGGAACTCACACAGAGATGAAAACAGGAGGAGGAGAAAGAGGAGGAGGAGGAGGAGGAGGAGGAGGAGGAGGAGAAAGAGGAGGAGGAGGAGGAGGAGGAGGAGAAAGAGGAGGAGGAGGAGGAGGAAGACATAATAGTACAAAAAAGGGACTAGGCAGGAAGGGCAAGGAGACAAAAAGAAGATAATTAGGTGAATGGGATCAAAGTAAATCATATATGCTTGTGCTCCAAAGCGTGAAAGAATAAATATTTATTTAATGGCAACTGCTTCTACAAGTTAAACATTCTTAGAATTTTCAAACGCTAATTCAAACGCTAAGACTTTGAACATCCCAGGCTGCCAGGGTGCTAACTATATTGAAACTAGTGGTTCTACATATTCAGCAGGCTCATGTAATGTAGGTAATTTTTTAAGAAACTGGCTAATTTAACATTGATTTAATTAAAAAAAAAAACAGTCATGTCTTCAGCAAATAGATGCAGCACAGGCTTGTGTTTTTATTCTGGCTTGTTGGATCTTTCTAAAGCACACAACTTTATTAGCCGAACAAGCTAGTACTTCTAAATACTTAGGGGATTAAAAAAAAATGTGAACTTGTGCTTAATGAAATAGGATGATTATTTTAATGTCATTATTAGGAAAAAAGTAATGTTTTGCAGTTATGGGAGCATAAAGACACTTTCTAAGAGTTTTAAGTAATTTAAAAGCATCAGTTTGATTGTAACTTAATTAAGGTATAGTCATTATCTAACTAGACTATTTTTGAGAAAATCTTGAAACATTAATTGCTAAACATAATCTAAATGTATTAATTTTGCCTCTCCATTTGCTATGCCACAGAGAGACCACATGAGTCTGGAATTCTGGAACTCTGCTCTTTTTGCCATGTTCTTTGACTATAAGTGATGCCCATGACTGTAAAAAGTTGTGAGTTGTTTACTTGAACTCTGTCAGGCCCCTGGCAAAGCTGGGACTTGTAGGTAATGTGCAATTAATTATCCCCATCTCTAACTAGAAAATAAAAAGTTGCTTGGGGTTAAAGCTGAAGTCAATACCTGGTTTGTACCAAGAAGAACGGCAGTAGAATTTGATTCTGTATGCAAGGAATGGAGGATGAACCTTTGTTAGGGGAACAAAGACTGGTGCGTCCTAAAGTAAAGTGACTAATTACGGCAAGAGAAGAAAGAAGGCACAGAACCAAACCTGAGTGAGGAAAGAAACTGACAGAAGTTTCTAGAGGAGGGATTTTTATTTACTGGGTACAAGCTAGACTACCTATAGTTCAATGAGGTTATCTATAAAGTTATCAACAACAACAACAACAACAACAACAACAACAACAACAAAACACGTTTAAAAGGTTTTCTTTGGTAGTACTCTCTAACATTCCAAGGGAAGGTTCTGACACTGAGATCTACTTCTCTAATTAGTTCTTGATTTGGCAATAAAGAAGGCTGGGAGCCAATTGTTGGGCGGAAGGTACAAATCGTACTTCCAGGTCCCAAGAGGAAAAGGAGAAGCAGGGAAAGAGAGGGGAGGGGGCTTTTTCTGCTACATTTTGGAAAGAGAATAGAGCAGCAATCATAGACGGATCTCGAGGCAGCTAAGGGCCTATGGCCTCCGCCAAGGGCAGATGGTCAAGGACGTTGGCAAGAGCTAGCTGATACAAGCCACTAAGTTTAGGGCAGAAGGAGAGATGGAGATAATAAATTGGTAAGGACACACTTTCCGGGCAGGAGATATTTGCACCCAGCAATTGAGCTAGCAGGCAAGTTAAGGTAACAAGGCTGAGTGTGTGTGTATTTTCTCCGAAGATTCAAGGATCTCGAGAGAGGGCTGGTGGTGCGGTCAATGCCCAGAGCATAAGGTGGACAAAAAGGAAGGCAGGGCAGGTGCTGGCAGTGGCCGATCCCGGAGCTAAGCTGGGTGGAACAAAAGGGAGTTTGGAGGGGCCAGAATGTTGTAGTTCCTGAGCAAGGCAAAAGAGTGTTTTAAAAACTACCCACAATGCAACACGGTCTTGTAAATCCTGGTAGAAGTCAGAGGGTCTCCAAACCTCCTCTGTTCTGTTTGTCACAGACCTGGTCGTCTACAGGAAATCCTTTCCATTTGGAAAACTCTTAAGATTTTTCTGTCACATTACCTCCAGGTGTTACGTTTGAATATCTTTCACTGTCACTGATTGAACAGCCAATCATTCTTTTCTGGTGACTCGTGACTCAATCATAATCAAGGGTTCAACTCTCCTGAGGATTTCTCCAAATTGAGTTCTAACTGATTTATGTTTTACATCTAAAATCCCCTTTGAGATTTCCTCCAGGGGATGGGAGTGGGGGGGGGGGGGGTCAAACCTTCTTAGGATTTACCCTTTGCTTTATAACTTAACCGTTATCTCCCTCTCTCTTTTTTTTTTTTTTTAGCTGTAATCACCGTGTATTCCTGCACCTCTCTTTGTAACTCATAGTCATTCAATACTTCCTAAATGGAAATAAAATATTTAATTTTTATCTTCCAGATTGGCCACTCCAGGAGCTCCCATAAATATTTTTGTGGCAACACAGTCATTCTTAGACATTAGACAGTAGACAGCAGTGCTTCTTGGGGCAGCACATAATATTGGTTATGTCACCAAGATGTGACCCAGGTTGTTCGTTGAATTAGATATAATCACTTTAATGGATCTGGGCTTGCCTCTACAAAGTCAAGGATTAAAAGAGAACTGCTACAGTTTTCAACAGTTTTCAGTTTTATCAATGAATGAGGAAGGTCGTTTCATGTAAGGCCCAGGAAACTGATGATATTAATTTACCCAAATGCCTGTGTGGGCAATCTGAAATAGATTGGTGAGTTCTTAGCGTTATATCTTCTTATTGGTATGGATGTGAAATGCAGCCCTCCTGGGCTTGTGTGTTTGAACACTTGGTACCCAGTTGGTGATACTGATTTTGGAAACATGGGAAAGTAGAGCCTTACTGGAAGAAATATATGACATCCTACTAGCCACGTTTTAACCCCGCCCCAGCCAGAGTTACCCTATTGTGTTACTGTAGACAGACGTCACCAACCATCTCATATTCCTGCTACTCCACCCTGTTCCCGTCTCTTGCCTCCTTTAGTGCTCAGATGTGAGGCAGGATAAATCTTTCTTCCCTCAAGTGTCCTCTGTCAGATCATTTATCACAGTGACGAGAAAACTAACCACAGCACATCTTACACGGAGAAGACTTTTAAAATTTCATCGGAGATTCGTTACGAAAGTGCTGGCAAAGCGAACTTAAGGAGACTCACCTTAGCCCCATGACTGGCGCGTTGCCTTTGCTCAATCTTTATTTCTTGGGTGAGTGAATAAATCCCCATTTGCCACTAGCAATTTTAGTCTTCCCCAATTCAGTAAATATTTAAAGAGTTAGTACCTCGTGGTCCTAGAGCCAATGTGACAAGAAAAAGAAGCATCATAGAAATGGAACGCTTAATTAACGTTTCGATGCACGCCTGCACAGTAGCATTTCTCCTGCTTTAAGTGGGTTTCATGTAAACATATTCTTAGAAAAGCATGTTTCCTTGGGGACAACATGCCACTCCAAAATGTAAATTCATCTCTAAATCTAGGTGGGTTGGGAAGCAGAAAATTCTGTTTTATAAGAATGGGTTGATATGCAAAACAATGAATAAGTAAAAATATTCTCATAATCACAGATAGAAAAAATACAGCTTCTAAGTTGCAATTGTCTTTAGCACACCTCATAAATATTTCTTAAATATTATTTCTCTATAGCACGAAGTTTAAACTGGGTGATACGAGTATAGAAAATGCCTGTTTAATAGACCTGCCAAAAGGAATTTTATGTATGCTATAATAACTCACAGCATATTTCTTTCAGCTTAAAATAAAAACTTAGAAGACAGAAATACATCAAACTCTCCAGCAAGTACTAAAAGGATTTGCTTGCTTGTTGCAAATAAATCATTCAAAACAAAATGTTCTTTTGGGTTTAACCTCTGTGTTCTTTCCAAGGTTCAGCACTCTTGAAGCTGGAACTATAATTATACAAAATATAACTAAGTAAAATTGTCATGATGAAATGATGAGCTAAAATTAAATAGGAGATTGCTTGTTGTAAATCATATGACTTTGATCATATTTAGTTTAAACATCTCCATATGCTTATTACCCGAAGAATCTAGACATTCACATTATATATGTGCTATTTCTATCTGTGATTGGCCAGGAACACTTATATTTTCCTTACTGCATGTAAGAAATATTTTTTAATTATAAAAATGAATGGACATTATGTATTGGCTTCTTAGAATATTATCATCTGCTATTATCTTTGTTTATGGAAAGACACACACTTTACTATCTTTTATATTTTTCTAATTATATCAAGAATAAAATTCAAAGAATAATTAATGAAAGGTATGAAAATGATATCAGTACATACATATCTCATTTTAGCATAGTCAGCCAGTATAATCATTTCATGCATCCACAACTTTGTCATCTCATTCTCGACTCTCGGCTTTCACCTAATATTACTCTTTGTTTATGTAACCAACCGTGTTGATATCCACATATTATTAAGTGTTTTCTGCTTAGCCTATGTTCTTGATGTGGCACCAATATTTGCTGATTAATTTAAACATCTTTAATATTTAAGAAGTAATACCAGTCTTTTTTTTAATTAGATATTTTCTTTATTTACATGTAAATTTCTCCTTTCCCAGTTTCCCCTCCAAAAAACAAACAAACAAACAAAAACAACAGGAACAAACCCCTGTTGCCTCCCCCCTCCCCACGCCTGCCACCCCACCCTCTCCCACTTATTGGCCCTGGCATTCCCCTACACTGGGGCACAGAACCTTCACTGGGCCGAGGTCTTCTCCTTCTATTGATGATCGAATTTGCAATCCTCTACTATACACATGCTGCCAGAACATTCAGTCCCACCATGTTTAGTCCTCGGTTGATGGTTTAGTCCCTGGAAGCTCTGAGGGTACTAGTTAGTACATATTGTTGTTTGTCCTAAGGGGCTGCAAACCCTTCAGCTCCTTTGGTCCTTTCTCTAACTCCTTCATTGGGGACCGTGTGTAAAAGGGGGAACCAAATACCCACGGAAGGAGTTGCAGAGATTAACTATGGAACAGAGACTGAAGGAAGGACAAGCCAGCCTAAATATAGCTATCTCCTGAGAAGCTCTGACAATACCTGACTAATACAGATGTAGAGGCTCACAGCCATTCATTGAACTGAGCACACGGTCACCAATGAAGGAATACCAGTCTTAAGATTGTCACCATAGTGAGTCAAGGTGTCTGGGTTATATCACATATTTGAATTAAATTTCCACTCTCCTTGGCTTTCACGGCAACTCCATATCCTCTCTGCTGGGGTAGAGAGGAAAGGGTATATGTCATGTCACTGAGGGAAGTCAGCCCATCACTGAGGGAAGTCAGGGTAGGCATAGGAATCTGGAGTCGGGAAACTGAAGCAGACACTCAAGAGGAAAGCGGTTACTGGCCGGTTCCCCCCTGGCTTCCTCAGCTACCCTTAAATACACTTGAGGTCTACCTGCCCAGGTGTGTCACTACCCAAAGTGCTCAGGGCCCTTCTACATCACTTAGCAATTAAGAAAATACCTTAAATTCATGCCTGCAGGCTAATCTGATGGAAGCAATTCTTCCACTGACATTCCCTTTTCTCCAGGTTACATCTCCATTTCTGCCAAATTGTGCCAAGAGAGCAACCAGCACAATCTTTCCTTTGTCAACTTTGACACATAGACATATCACTTTGATCCCTAACCTTTCCTCTGACTCCCCAAATTGAGTTAGTATCACAATGTAACACAACTTTAGAAGTGCCAAAATCTTTTTGAAAAAAAGAAATTAAGTCTATATAATCTCTTTAGAAATCCAGTCCCTTGAGTGTGAGCGCCTATAAAATTCTGTGGCAATGCTTTTAGTTCTTCCCTTTAAATAATATACACACATGCGTGCATGCATGTGCATGCGTGCACACACACCACACACACAGGCATACACACGCATGCATGCACAAACACAGGAGCATGCATACATGTATGCAAGAACACATGCATTCATGCGCACACATGCACATATAGATGAATAAACACATTCATATATGGATTGTGTATGTATGTGTATTTATGAAACAAAACAGGAGCAGAAATCATCTAAAAGGTTAAAAAAGAGATGACCCATCTGGATGCCGACTTTCTGAGGACTTTTATTTAAAAATAATATATCTGAGCGTGCTCTCAGCTGCCAGCATGCCAAAGCTGTCCTAGTAGAATTCTGAGCAGTATCCACACCCTGCATTGTGATCATGCCCAACCTGTCTCTCTGCTTGTCATTTGAATGTCGAGAATATGTGAATAAATCTGTACTTCAGTTTCCTGGCTCAGGATTCCTATTTCTACCCTGAGTTCCTGCTCTAGCTTCCTTCAGTGATGGGCTGTAACCTGTGACATGAAAGAGGACAGAATTGCAGTAAGAGCCAAGGAGAGTGGAAAATTAATTCTAATGTATGATATAACATAGAAACCTTGACTCAATATAGTGGGCATCTTAAGATTGGTATTATTTATTAAATAAAATAAAACCTTGAAAATATAAAACCCTTTTAAAAACATTAAAACCTATAAAAGCAAGTCTTTGCAAGGTCAAACACTATGTGGGCTTATTGCACCTCTAAAATCTAATTTCCAATCATAAATACTCCCTAAAAGATAGTGTCTACAATTTTTCCCAGTGGTCTCTTTTCTAAAAACAATAAATATGTAATTCTCTAATTTTCTACCTTAAATCCCTAGTGTTGTATTATTTTGGGATCTAACACAGAACTGATGTATAAATGTGCCACTTCCTTTTGAGGTCTACCGTTTATTTTTGAATGGAAGCCTCAGAGACACTTTCTTTTCCAACTTTTGTGAGTTTGCATGATTATTATTGAGCAGCAAGAAGTTGCTGACAGCCACATGAATAAATGAAAATGATGGGGAAAATGCCTGGCATGCCAGACTACATCCTGCACCTGCCCTGCAGCCTGAGCCTATGCTCACAGACCGGGGACACGTCACTGATGCTTGGCCCTTACAATCGGCTACCACACCAAAGCAAACCTGGATTCCATATATTACAAATTTCACAGTCCAGAGCCTTCATTCAAAAGAATTTCATCTCTTCTTTCTGCCAGGACATGATAAGAAAGCACAATGGAGCAAGGAGATGAGGTATGCTGGTCTATGCCAGGCATTTGTGGAGCGTGCTCTCAGCTGCCAGAAAGCCAAGGATGACTTAGTAGAATTTTCAGCATATCCACACCTTGCATTGCGATCATGCCCGACCTGTCTCTCTGCCTGTCATTTGAATGCTGAGAAGCAGCACTGAATCCACACATGCCATGTAAGTGTGTGGATGGAGGGGGCAGAGATCTAAAAGACGGTCAAAAAGATGCACACTAACTGTAACTCCCCACCATCAAGCCTCATGGAAAGTATTGTTACTGTAAACAAAGCTTAGATACTTAGACACTTTTGCTCTAAAAGCAAACAGTTCAGAGACATGCATTCATCAGTCCTTAATCATCAAATCCAACTACTCAAAACTATTAGTTATTGATGTCTTATTAGGAAAAAACAAAGCTACAGTCTGATCTGTGAATCTGTGTAGTTAATATAATAAAGGTTGGAAGATGTGCAAGATGGTAAAAGTAACAGCTTGTGGGAAAAAAAAACTTCATTTATTTTAGCTGATACACAAGAAGACTTTGTATATATATTCAATTATGTTTATATTCAATTATATGTATTCAATTATATATTCGAATAATTATATATAGTCAATTACATATATTCAATTATAGGATATTTTAGCATGATACAAACAGTACATAACACATGTATATGTTAGAATTATATATATATAATCACGTGGTTCTCTCTATATAAAACCATCTGTTATCTGTTCATGGTGAAAATATTCAAGATCCTTTTGTTCTAGATTCTGAGCTAAACAGTGAACTGCTGTCCTTTGTCGTCACCATTATATTAAATGCCACAGCAGGGCTTGTAATCCTGCCTAGATATAGCTTAACCAACTTCCCCACCTTACTGTGACAGTAACGGACCTTTCACATCTACTAAGCTGTTCTCTCCCAGCCTCCAATAACCAGCACTCTACCCGAACTTTTATGAGCTCAATTTCTTGCATCTCATGTCTAAACAGCATGTCATACAATACTTAGCATTCTGTGATTGCTTTATTTCATTTAACAGTATAATCTCTGACTTGTCTACATTGCTGTAACAAAAAATAGAAACAAATGGGATGAAATCTATCTTTAAAAGCATCAGAACGTCAAAGAAACAATTATCAGAGAAAAGAAAGACAACCTATACGAAGAATATTTTCAAATGATAGGTCAGTTAAGAAGTTAATTTGTGAAGTTCATGAAGGACTCAGTTCAATATTACAAATACCATTCCTGAGTGGTAGGAAAAGGTACTGAATGGACATTTTCCAAAGACGGCATAATGTCTAAAGGGAAACATGAGAAAAGGTAAGTATCAGTAATCATGAGAAAATTCACCTTAAAGCCATAACGAGTAACAATCTCATTGACTCTTTGAGTTATCTGTCATCCTAGGAAGACAGGCTACCATCAAAAAGAATACTGACAATAGATTCTGGTGAGGATGTGCAGGAAGGGGAATCCTTGTACATCATTATGAAACATAGCACAAGCGTCTCATAAGACTTGCAAGTTGAATTAGCATCCCAAGAAATGTTATTCATGGTGCCATGCCAGAGTTTGTTCTCTGAATGATAATAGATAGCACATTCTTCACTGTCATATGCTGGGCTGCAAGATCACATAGGGACATATGGCTGATACGTGTTGTTAATCACACAGTACAGATGGTTACCCAACTTAAAATAGGAGACTTGTACTTGACATCTATGAGTGAGAATGGTGGATGTTGTTGAATGAGTTTAGAAGACTTCTTGTTGCTGCATTACTGCGAAGACTTAGAAAATACATCCACTGTATCGTTCTCCTCATAATGATATTTAAAGATCATTCCTGAGGAATTTAATGGTGTGTGTGTGTGTGTGTGCGTGTGTGTATGTTTGCAGGTGACCATACGTATAGAGTCTGTATATGTGTGCTAGTACATGTATATTTGTGTGCATGCAGCAGAGGATGACCCCTCATATTCATTCTAAGACATTGTCAGGTTTTATGTTGTTTATTTGTTTGGGACAAAGCCTCTAACTAGTCTAAAAGCCAACAAATAGGCTTGCTGACCATGAGCCCTGGAGATCTGCCTGTTTCAGGCTCCCTAACTCTAGAATAGTAAGACACTTTTTTATATGGGTGTTGGAGATCACATTTGGGCCCTTGTATATGCAAGATAAGCATTTCCCTAAATAAGGCATCTTCACAGCCCAACTGTAATATTTTTAAGAGATGATATATTAGATGTTACTAATGCTAGGGTTATCCAAATGATCTGACATGGAATTTTGGAGAAGTGAGCTTAAAAGGGGTGAGTCTTCTTCACCTTTGAGATTCAGTTAAAAACAGCAGCGTGTCTACATCTTCTCCATGTGAACCAACAAATCCTGTACATGTTCCTTTTCCCTGCATTAGTAAAGAGAGATAATACTCATTTCAATGAAAAAAAAATTACTTAAAGTCAAAGACTTCTTTTTATTATTATTATAAAGTTACCTCTAAGTGTTATTATGATTTTATTTAATTTTAACATTAAGTGGAGCATGGACTTCTGTGGCACGGTTGGGCATCTTTGGGGTATAGGTCCAGTAGTGGTACAGGTAGGTCTTCAGGTACATCTATTTCCAATTTTCTGAGGAACCTCCAGATTGATTTCCAGAGTGGTTGTACCAGTTTGCAAGCCCCCCAGCAATGAAGGAGTGTTCCTCTTTTCTTCAAATCCTACGCAAGATGTGCTGTCACCTGAGTTTTTTATCTTAGCCATTCTGATCGGTGTAAGGTAGAATCCCAGGGTCATTTTGATTTGCACTTCTCTAATCACCAAGGACTTTGAACATTTCTTTAAGTGCTTCTCAGCCATTGGAGAGTCCTCTGTTGTGAATTCTCTAAAGTTGCTTATCATTTGTAAAAGTTCTCTGGTAGAATTTTTGGGGTCACTTATGTATACTATCATATCATCTGCAAATAGTGATACCTTAACTTTCCTTTGTCAACTTGTGTGCCCTTGATCTCCTTGTGTTGTCTTATTGCTCTAGCTAGAACTTCGAGAACTATATTGAATAGATACTGGGAGAGTGGGTAACCACCCTTCTCTTGTCCATGGTTTTAGTGGGATTGCTTTAAGGATCTCTCCAATTAATTTGATATTGTCTGTTGGTTTGCTGTGTATCGTTTTTATTATGTTTAAGTATGGTCCTTGAATTCCTGATTCCTGCAACAATTTTAACATGAATGGGTTTTGTAGTTTGTCAAATGCTTTCTCACCATCTAATAAGATGATCATGATTTGAGTTAGTTTATATAGTGGATTACATTAATGGATTTTCATATACTGAACCAACCTTGCATCCCTGGGATGAAGCCTACTTGATTGCCGTAAATGATGGTTCTGATGTGTTCTTGGATTGAGTTTGCTAGAATTTTATTGAGCATTTTGCATTGATATTCATAAGTAAAATTACTCTGAAGTTCTCTTTTTTGGGGGGGGGTTGGTTTAGGTATCAGAGAAATTGTGGCTTCGTAGAATGAATGAGGTAGTGTTCCTTCTTTCTCTATTTTTTTGGAATAGTTTGAGGAGTGTTGGTATTAGCTCTTAGAAGGTCTGGCAGAATTCTGTACTAAAGCCATCTGGTCCTGGGCTTTTTTTGGTTGGGAGGTTTTTAATGACTTCTATTTTCTTTGGGGATATGCGCCTGTCTAGATAGTTTATGTACACTTGATTTAGTTTTGCTACATGGAATCTGTTTAGAAAATCATCCATTTCATCTGGAATTTCTAAGTTTGTTGAATATAGGCTTTTGTAGTAGGATCTGATTTTTTTCAATTTCCTCTATTTCTGTTGTTATGTCTCCCTTTTCATTTCTGAATTTGTTAATTCGGAAACTGTCTCTGAGCCCTTTAGTTAGTTTGGCTAAGGGCTTATCTATCTTGTTGATTCTCTCAAACCAGCTTTTGGTTTTGTTGATTCTTTGAATTGTTCTCTTTGTTTCTTTTTGGTTGGTTTTGGTTTCCTGCCTCCTACTCCTCTTTGGTGTTTGCCTTTTCTGGTTCTAGAACTCTCAGGTGTGCTACTAAGTTGCTAGTGTAGGATCTCTCCAGTTTCTTTGCTGGGGTACTTAGTGCCATGAGTTATTCTCTTAGCACTGCTTTCATTGTGTTCCATAATTTTGGGTATGCTGTGTCTTCATTTAAACTGAATTCCAGGAAGTCTTTAATTTCTTTCTTTATTTCTTCTCTGACCAAGTAATCACTGAGTAAAGAGTTATTCAGTTTCCATGAGTTGATTTGATGTTGTGAAGTCTAGCCTTAGTCTGTGGTGATCTAATAAGATACATGGGATTATGCAATCCTCTTGTACCTGTTGAGGCTTATTTTGTAACTGATGATATAATTTGACCATATAATTATGGTCAATTTTTGAAGAAGATACCATGAGGCACTGAGAATAAATATTCTTTTGTTTTTTAAAAAAATAAGAAGATGTAGATTAAAATTTTAAAATAGAAAAAATGAAATATTTTTTCTCATAGCATCCAAATAGAAATAATAGCATTGGATTTTAATACAATATCTTTAAGATTGTTTCATTTCTTCTATAGATTTATTTAAGGTCAACTAACTTTTAATTCATCAATTTCATATAAATAAATGATAAGTATATATGCATATGTTAGCTATCTTTTTTACTTATTCTTCTTTTATACATTACATTCTAACTATAGTTTCTTCTCCTTCCACTCCTCCCAGTCACCTTTCTGTCCCAGATTCAATTTTATGACTTCCAGAATGTTCTCTGTGGTTCTCTACTGTTAGGAAGTAAATCAGGTGGCTTGTCTCAGTATCAAGTGGATATTGACAAAATATCAAGAAGTGAGGCCAGGAACTAATGGAACCAGATATTCAATGTAGAGAAGAAATTCATTATTGTAGATGTTTTATAAAAGTTAGATCTGGTTCTTTCTCCCAGCTCCATGCTCCCAGAGATAAGACTCACACTCAAAATGTATGTACAAGTTCCTTGGTCATATATAACTAGAATATTCTCTAACTAGAATCATAATGTAAGATAACCAATTTATTTTAACCCACATTCTGTCATGTGGCTGGTTACCTGTGCTCAGGTACCATGCATGTGTCTCCTCATATCTTCCAGGGCAGCTCTCCCACCAGGCTCTATCCTAGAATTCTTTCTCCTCACAGATGTTCCACTTTCTATTTCCTGCCTAAGACATGGCCATCAGATTTATTATTAACAAGTGTCACACCATACAGACATAAAATATTCTCTCTATAGACTATTTTATGATGTTCTCTAAACAGTATATTGAATTAAAACCATACTATTTAAATATCCAATATGCAATATGAAGCATGCAATAAATAACATACAATATACAATATGTCACCTCTTGATAAATTCTTCCAGAAACAAAGCATATCATCTGGGTATGTCTATTGGAAACAAACTTATTTAGATAGCATTGTTAACATATTATAGAAGTTTTGCCTTATTATATCAGTGAGGTAAATGGTTTTGATACTTAATCCCATGATTTTTAATAAGTGTGTTCATATTGCCTCTTTAATTTGAAAAGTCTTGAGTTGACACCACAATTTCATGGTGTCAGGGATCAACATAATTGGAATCATCCCTTCATAAGCAGCACACATGTGGCTTCAAGTTCTTTGTCCCTCAGGAATAAACTTACTCACTGCATTTCACAAGTCACATGGTTTTGAAAATATGTAATAAAGTTACTAGTGCTTTTCTCTCTACATAACCCCTTAGTCAATGGAACCCTTAACAGTATTTGTTTCAATACTAAATGGGGCACTTGATTAATGTTTGTTACATGAAAATGATATTCTTGTTTAAGCAGGTAGAATTTTGGAAAATAATGTTTGGGTTCTGACAAATTTGTCTGAGAGGAAATCAAGAAAAAAAAAATTGTAGAACTTACAGCCTCTAAATAAGCATCAGCATGAAGCAGCCTGTCTCTGTTTCACAGGGACTTGTTTGAAGAGCGTCGTAGTGTTTGTTCCACCCTGGGCCTACTCAAGTTCCTTTCTCGCCATTTATTTGTTGTTATAGGGACAGAAAGCAGCCAATAAAGAGGCTGCCTGTTGCCAAAACTAATTTCTTTGGCAAGGTGTGAAGTTCGGCTTCCCGTATGTAATTATGTGTGAAATCATACAAGAAGGATTTAATAAGGCAAGACTTATGTCAGAAAAAATTATCATTCATAATTTAAAAAAAAAAACCTTTGTCTGGTTCAAACTCAGTACAGATTCACTCTTTAAAAAAAAAAAGAAATATAAAATGTAACTATTTCTATTCCCATCTTGCAAAACATGTAGAAAATTTGTCCTCCAGAAAATGCGTAATAGAATTACAAGGTTTAAATTTCTTGATGTCCAATACCAACTGACTCCCTCGAATCTACTTCCCTTTGAAGTATGTCCCAACTATTGGGTTTCTGTGATTCCTATAAAAAAAATCTCTCCTGTGAATGGAAATGTAGTAATAGGATCTAGTGAAAACTAGCTCGCTTGATCCATCCAAGGTTGCGTGGATTCAAATATCCGAATGATGTCAGCATAACCCGAAACATTCTGAAAAACGCTTAGAAGTCTATAACCAAGACTTTTTGGGAAGATATAACATTCTAACCACATCACTGTAATATATGTAATCAAATGATACAAAAAAAATGGTGGAGCTCATTTTGTGTTGCATAGAAAGGTCAATGTGCCACTGAGCTCATATGGATTCTATAGTACTTAATCCTTCATTAGCTTGCATTCACTGAAGCATTGAAGTTAGGCCCTGGTTTTTCTCCCAGCTCCATGCTCCCAGAAATAAAATTCAGACTCAAAATATATTTACAAATGCATTGGCCATATAGCTAGGCTTTTCTCTGACTAGATGTACCTTAAAATATCCCATTTATTTTAGCCTACTTTCTGCCACGTGATTGGTTACCTGTGCTCACGCACCATGCATCAGACTCATCACATCATTCCAGCAAATCTCCCCACCTCATTCTCTCCCAGAATTCTTTCTCCTTCCAATGTCCGACCTTCTACTTCCTGCCTACGTCATAGGCCATAGGCTTTTCAATCCACAGTTGATGTATTCATACAATACACAAGATGCTCACTCTACACTGAAAACCCAGTGTCATAGAGGATGGCCCAAGTGCTGTTGGCCTACTTGTCTTTCAGGCCTTAAAAAGAGAAATATATTAAGCATTCTCTCTTGGACCCTCCTTGTTACTTAGCTTCTTTGGGTCTGTGGATTGTAGTTATATTGTACTTTATGACTAATAGCCACTTATAAGTGAGTACATACCATGCATGTCTTTCTGGGTACCCAGGTTACCTCACTCAGGATGATATTTTCTAGTTCCATTTATTTGGCTACACGTTTAATCATTTCTTTATTTTTAATAGCTAAATAGCATTCCATTGTGTAGATGTACTATATTGTTTTATCCATTCTTCGGTTGAGGGGCATCTGGATTGTTTCCGATTTCTGACTATTACAAATAAAGCTGCTGTGAACATAGTTGACCAAGTGTCCTTGTGATATGGTAGAGCATCTTTTAGGTATAGATACACAAGAAGACCTACAAAGCCAACAAACCTGGGCTCATGGGGGCTCACAGAGAGACTGAACCACCAACCAAAGAGCTAGACCCTTACACATATGCAGCAGATGTGCACCGTGGTCTTCACATGGGTCCCCTAATAATTGGAAAGGAGGCCATCTCTAATTCATATTCTGTTTCCCCTAGCTGAGCTGCCTTGTCTGGCCTCAGTGGGAGAAGATGAACTTAATCGTCATGTGACTTGATGTTCCAGAGTAGGTTGGTACATGGGGTGGGAGGAGTGGAGTTCTACTCTGAAGAGAAAGAAAGGGAGATATGGAGGAAGAGAACAGAAGAGTAGGACTTGGAGGAGAGGAACAGGAGAGTTTATGATTAGAATATAAAGTGAATAAACAAATAATGAAAAAAGATAAATATATTAGGATCATCCATCATACTATAAAATTTTGATCATCTATCTATCTATCTATCTATCTATCTATCTATCTATCTATCTATCTATGCACCAGTGCTTCCCAGACAATTCTATATGAGCTTAAAGAGCCCTATGGCCTAGTATGTTCCTAATTTTAGGCATTTTCAAATATAGGGATATTTACCACTCTTATAACTGACCACAGCATAGGGGTGTACAAGAATTCAAACATTTTTCTGCCTAGACAGTACTGAAAAGAATGTTGCAGACACCAGTCTACTTTTTATCATGTCTTTATTTTTAATAGCTAAATAGCCTTCCATTGTGTAGATGTACTATATTGTTTTATCCATTCTTCGGTTGAGATTTGCTGGGATGATGTGATGAGTCTGATGGGTCACTGATGAATACTGAGAAGTCACCAAATTTTACTGACTTCCCCATGAAAAAAATTATTTATGTTAGATATGCACAATAACTTGAGGAGTGCTTCACAAATCTCTATTTAGTATGAGATGGTCTCTATGCTCCATAAGAAATTGGCCATCCCATTATATTTCCCAACATTACATCTTTCCTTCAAATTACCTACCCTTAAAGCTCAGATCCATTGTGATCCTTATTTTAAGTCTCTCTTTCTTGTCCACATATTCAGTGGTGTTAGAGCAGCTGTGAGTGAATGTTAACGTAATTGTGATGATTTATAGCTGGAGACACAGCTCACTAGTTGGGTGTTTACTTCTCTAGCAGAGGACTGGAGGTCAGATTCCAGTGTCCCAAGAGATCCGATGGCCTCTTGTGGTTTCTGTGAACACATCCATGCAGACACACATACACACACACACACACACACACACACACACACACACACACACATGCACAAATGCAGGCAGACACAAATAAACTTTTTAAAATCATGGTTATATGATATATATATATGTTCTCAAGGTGGAAGGATGTACATTGTAACACACACACACACACACACACACACACACAAACACATTATTTCTACTATGCAGTTCTTGGGAGGATGGGTTGGGAGTATTTCCAAAGAAAAGGTGGTTGTTTGTCTGTATGCAAAGTGTTCTCTAATGAGAATTTTAACACAGCTACAGGAAGCAACAGTGGGCACCTCTTTTCAGCTTCTCTGTATGCGCATCATCGCTTCTCTCAGAAGCTTGCTTCAGAGCAAGAGCAAGAGTTAGGCAGATCATTAGCATTTCACTTCATTCCTTATTCACTGTCATCTTGCATCTTTATGCGGCTTCTGCATGCCCTCCTCACTAATTGTGTTTGAAAGCACTAAATATCTGCCTACTCCTGAAAGTGGCCCACATCAGCTCCTTGGATTCCTTCCATGTATTCTTCGCAAGAAACTAATAGAATGTATTCTATTCTTGCAGATTAAAGACGTTTCATATTTACAGACTGAAATGGAGGAGTACCATCAAAAGAATTGTTCTCATTTATTTTCCCAGAGTATGCTTAAGCTTCTGTGTTAAAACAAAGAATAATCATGCCTCATGACATGCACATTTGCTGTAATCTAGCCTACTGTGAATGTAGATTCCAAGCAAATATGTGATCGTTCAATAAGTTTTAGTCATTTTTCAACTATATTTTCTAAGTGTGTTTTCTTTTCTGGAAATTTCAGCTTGATAAACCTTGTGACAAGGTCTTCTACACAAAATGAAGTTCCCCTGGCTGGAAGCACCTTATTTTCTATGTTGCCATAGCAATGTGGCTGCCAATCAATGCAGGAAGCCAGTCACCCGCTAAAAACAAAGACTCTCTGCCAAATAAAAGCAATTAACAAATCTTAATACACCGTCAGAAAATAATAACCTGGTACCAATTTAACAGCCTGTTCGCGATAAAACACTCCTTACTAGTAATTCTACAGAAAAGCCTTGGCCACTTTCAGAGACCTAGTTTCAGAGGCCTATGATTCGTGAGGCTAGAAGAATGTCTCTGATAAACAATTCTGTATGAAGCACCTAAGTCAATACTGAGAGGCATTTTAATGTCCTAATGTCCTTTGTAATTTCTTGTAATGCTCTGCTTCTGGCTTTTCAAACCTACAGGATTTCCATATGTGTAAGTAACATTTACCACCATATATCATGGTGTGTGCAATGCTACAAGGGAGTTAATGATATTAAGATAACATTGTGTCTGGCAGACTCAGGAAACTTAGGAAAGCATGGCTAATTATATGTAGTCACTATCAAAAATATAAGAAACACAGATAGACACATACACACACACACACACACACACACACACACACACACCACTCCTAAATATACAATGGGTTAATGTATAAAGCTTATTGAGAAAACTCATTTCTTTGTTTCTTTGAAAAAAGCTGTGGCTGTTTGAATGCGAATGTCCCCCGGAGACTGGGGTGTGGACACTTGGTCCACGCTTCGTGGCAATTTTTGGGAAGCTAGGTATGTCTTTGCTGGAGGTAGTACTTGTACGAGGGTGGGCTTTGGGGACTTCGTTGTCTCAGGCTACTTCTAGTTGGCTCTCTCTGCTTTGTTGGTGGTTGAAGAACTGATCTCTCAATGCCAAAACCAAAAGCCAAAATACGCCCTTACTTCTTTAAGGCTGCTTCTGGCTATGTTATTTTTTTATCACAGCAATGGAGACGTAATTAATACATAGGTGAATGTAGTGATTCCATAATTATATAGATTCCTAATTATGTACTTATCTATGATCACAATTATATAATATGTAATTAGATAATGATGCAAAACAGCTCACTGGAGTTCTAACTATAACCTAAGTCCAAATAAAGGATAACAGAGCACCCTAAAATTTAGCAGAACAGTATACTACCTGTGGGAAAGTTATACTCATTCAGAATAATAAAGACAATTTGTTCCCACCAAGAGATTGAAGTCAGAACAGAAGCAGTCCAGCATATACCCAGATGAAGAATCCAGCAGTCAGCTTTGAGTCAAACACTGAGGAGTCAACACTTGCCTTCTCTCAGAAAGCAGACAGAGAAACAAACATAAAGTCGGATGACATTTAAAGCTCCCTCTGAGGCACGAGGTCACAGGCAAAAGGTGACTGACATCTAGAAGGATAAAGAAACACCAAGACTATAGAGTTGTGACTAATGCAACAGCCTACAAAAACGCTGGTAGAAATACATACGCTTTGAGTAAGCCTTGGCCTTAGAGTATTAGGAGAGTTTAGGGGCCACAAGCTCATCTGCCAGAGCTGTGTTAATGGACAACCCTGCGGCATGTAGGGACAATGCTTTCTGCCCTTCACTTCCCACTCAGTACTACCCTAACTGTACACCTGACACATTCACCCTTAGTCCTGTTGATATGAATGAACCTTGTTTTTGTTTCCTTCAGTTTTTTTTTTTTTTTATCACCCATTTCTTTGTTTAGGTAGGGGTGGTCAGAGGCTTTACTGGCATCTACTAAGACGATTGCACAACTCTGCTTTTCCATTGTTTCCAGCTGTTTCTGAGAATGAGGGTCCCATAGAGCACAGATTGCCCTCCAATTCTCTATGCTGCCAAAGATGCCCATGACTCCTGATCCTCTGGCTTCTATCCCTAAGTGCCAATACTACAAGTGTATGCTACCAGATCGGACCAGTTATGTGATTCTTGTCCTTGGTTCAGTTTTTATAGTGTATGACATATATCAATTTGCATATGTTAAATGTGCCTACATCTCTGCAATGAATGCAGTATGATCTCTGAAATATATATATATTTTTAAAATATATATATTTTATAAATATATATATTTACATATAAGATATATGTGTGTGTGTGTGTATATATATATATATATATATTTCAATCTAAAAGCATCTCACTGGAGCATTATACATCTTTGTTTTAAGAAACAAGCAGTGGAGCATCCTAGGTGGTTTGTGATGGAATGGAGCTTGTTTTGAAGCTGTAAAAATGATTCTCCCTACCTCTCATTCCGGTACAGGAATGACAGACACAATGTCTCCCTGCAGCTTGTCTGAAGCCGTCTGAAAGGATGCCCACCTCATAACCGAGTTCCCTAACTTAAAATGCACCCAATGTTTCTATCTTTAAAACCTTGTCAAGACCAAGATTTTCAGGAGAAAGGTATTTCATAGTCTAATGGCTTCACTTGCAGCGACATTTTTTTTTTCTACAACCCAACCAAAAAGAATTACATGCTATTTGACTAGCACATTAAGTTCCTCCTTTTCACGAGCAGGGATGCTTATGTCTAATTTACTTCTTCTGTGCGGGTACAGTTCCTTTATTCTTAGCTGAGGACGTATTAGCCTACATTCACAATAAAAATGTATTAGTTTCTTTTCTGACCCCTTTTCTTGTCATAATTTTTAATCTTCTTTTTTTCCAGTGAGTTGTACAGACTCATCTTCCAGCTTTCCACTCTGCAGTAAATTAATAAATCGTCTGCTTGGAATGTTAAATGACTCAGAACGCCACAAATCACGAGACATGGCAGAGGCAGTCCTACGGTGTAGCAGTGTAGTATTGTGCATTGATACAATTGCTTCAAAGAGGTCCAGGCTCCAGACCTGCTGGTACAGCAGACAGCTAGTCACATGAGTGCTGGATGAAATGACACAGCACATATAAAAAGAATTTTAATCGATGCCAAAGGGCCTACAAAACACACAGGGTCCAAGGGTCTATATACTTACCTACACATTTCAACTACAACAGGAGTTTCCAATCATACTATAATTATGTATTTCCTAATATACTGCCCCCCCCACTTCTAAGCTTCATAAGAACATAAGTCCTGGTGTATTTTTCTACCCTTTTATCCCATTCAAAATTTCATGCTTATATTTTTCGCTCCTTAATTACTTGTGAGCTACAGTTGGTATACTAAGTAATTGAAGAATATTACTAGCTTCAGGCAGTAGACCATAGGATCATTGTCTATTGTTATGTGACTATTGTCTCTGTCATTATTAGACACAGGGCCTGGTGAACTTAACTTTCATAACCATTATTTTCTGTATATGCAAACATGTAAAATTATTTCAAGGTTTTTCTAGAGAAATAAATTTCTAGGCTTATGCTATAAAAACTGGTCATTTCCTTTCTCTCTTTCCTTCTTCCTGCCTTCGTTCTTCATGTTTCTTTACTTCCCCCTTTCCTCTCATCATTTCTTCTGATGGTAGACTTGTTCTCTACACATTTTAAATTACCAAGTAGAGGCATACTTTCAAAAGTATGCATGTTATCTTCCAAAATTCAATCACTAAGTAAATAATATTTTCAAAAGAGCTTTTGATATTAATGAAACCAGATACTATATTAGAAATATAATATATAAAAATTTTTGTTTTTTCTTGAATATATATGTATATAGAGAGATAAAGATAGATAGATAGATAGATAGATAGATAGATAGATAGAGATTTATTACTAAGAAATTTCATTACTACCTACCTTAAGAGGATGATTGTGAGTGGCAAATATAAACTCAGAGAAGATAAACATCCCAACGTCGTAGGCCTAGTTTAGCATCTCTAATTTGCTGCAATCTGCTTTTCCTGATCAAAGAGTAAAATGTCGTAGAATTCTCTGCTTTAATGTAAGTCTAATGAAGTCAAGAATCTTGAGTGCAGTGATGTCTTACTAACGTGAAGCCCAGAGGGCATTGTGAAGTTCCTAACAGATCCATATACAACACTCTACAGAAGTATGATAGGAAAATTGAATTGTATTGATGCTGTAATTAAATACAATCTCACTTTCTATGTTCTCTGAGAGATTTAGAATGCTATAATCTGAATACATAAAAACAGTCCGACCAATGCACATGGTAAAGTGCTACGTGTTGATTGAATTGTATGATTCACAAGAGATTTTGTATACATCATTCCTCATCATCTTTGTGATCTAAATAACACAGGTATCGCTCAGTTTTACGGATGAAAATAAAAGTCACAGAGAGGTGCAACAACATGCGAGGGACCATCACAGCTTGCAAATAGATGACTGTGCACACACGCCAGCTCTACCTGAAAATAAAGACAATGTATGTCTAAGCTCTTCTCAGGCATTTTAATAAAGATATAATGTTAAATTGGACATAGTAGCACGTGTCTCAAGTCCCAAGACACACAAGGCTAAGGTAGGAGAATGGCTGAGTTCAAGGCCAGACCAAAAGTTTGAGGCTAGGCTGGACCACAAAACGAGGTTTTTTTTAATCTTGCTAAATGAATAAATACTATAATGAAAATAAAAATCAATTTAAACCTGAATATAAAAAATTTGTGACATTAGAATAAAGCAGTCATGAACAATAAGACATCTCAAAGTCAGTAGCAAAGTGGTCCCGTAATATCTTGATTATCAAATGTCCCTCAATATTCAGAAATCACGTGTTCTAGTTTCACTTTGGTTGGTATAATAAGAACACCCTGGTATAAAACAACTTCTGTGATAAAAGGGTTTACTTCAGCTAAAGTTCAGTTACTGTTGATGACCGTAGGGGAAGTCAAGGCAGGCAGTTCAAATAGCCGGTCATTGAATCACAGTAAAGAACTTAACGCAAAAAATTCATTCATGCTCATTTGCTTTCTACCTTGTGCTCAGCTGGTTTCTCTACTTTGATAAAGTCCAGGCTCTCCTGCCTAGGGAATGCCACTTCTCATGTTTGGTTGGAGTTTTCCACACCAATTAACTAAGCTAAGACAATACCTGACAGACATATCCGTAGGCCAACCGGATGTAGATAATCCCATATTGATACATTACTCCAACATGATTCTAGCTTATGCCAAGTCAACCCTTACAGCAGCTAGCCATCATGCCTTGACTCTCTAAATATAGCCATTGTCCTTTGAATTGCATCTTCTGTGGAAGATGTTCCATGCCACAAGACAGAATCCAACCCTGCAATCCCCTCTACTATATCTCTCTTAGCAAGATGGAAACAGAAACTGAATGAGCCTCTACGCCCATAAAAGTTTGGAAGATAGTCTGGGTTTCGTTGTTGTCTTATTTTTGCCTCCTTCATTGCTTAAGTCTACTCTGGAGTATCTTTGAAATCTATTATTTGATGAAGGGCTATAAAAAAATATATTGATAACCGGCTACCCTTTATTAAAGAAATTTGGAGACTGCTAATCTTCTCTGATGTCAATGAATAATGAATGATAACCTGCAGTGATCACTAGAGTCAAAAATAAATAAGTAGGGACTAGGAAGGTCTCCGTAATTAAGAGAAATTTCTGCTTTAAGAAGACTGCTGTTTCTTAACACTTATTTGGAACTGATTCCCATCACCTGTAACTTAACTTCCAGGGGATCTGATGCCCTCTCTTGGCCTCTGAGGACACACATACACACACACACACACACACACACACA
>JADRCD010211462.1:2861-20051 GCA_019843815.1 Montemys delectorum | reverse complement strand
TCTTCTTCTTCTTCTTCTTCTTCTTCTTCTTCTTCTTCTTCTTCTTCCTTTTGTTTTTAGCCTTTCTTCAAAATGTGCTTTTGTAACGTTGGTAACATTGATACCATCCTCTCCTGAAGCTCAGGTTGCTATGGGGAGGAAGCAATAGTCATGGTCCAGGTGTCTTTTATGTGGTAAAATCGAGACTTAGGCCAGCGATGTGACTCAGCAGGTAAAGGGGCTTCCCTACAAGCCTGTTCTTCTGAATTTGAGTCCAGGATCCCAGAGCAGATGAGATTCGACTATAGAAATTTCTCCTCTGCTCTCCACATGTATGACATGTCACATGCATACTGACACACATACACAAATACCATACATATGGGTAATAAATTTAACTTTAAAAAATATAGGTCTTAACTTCTAACCTCCAGATCCACACCAGAAATTATTTCTTCCTTTAGCTTCCTTAGTCTGTGATTTTGTATCTGTAGCACGCTATTAAAAAAGTTGGCGAGCCAGTCCCACAAGACCCAGAGGAAGCTCCACTCCCAGGCGCTCTAACACACCCAGGATCAGAAGTGAGGAGGACACAACATCTGTCCCAACACTGGGAGTAACCAGGACCAGCTGGACCAGGCATACAGGAACTTTCCCAGCCCAGTGGCTCAGGTTCCTTCTGGTCCCACACACCCAGAGGAAGCTCCACTCCCAGGTGTTCTAACATGTCCAGGATCAGAGGTGAGGAGAACACAACTTCTGTCCCAACACCTGGAGTAACTGGAGAGTGTAAGACACGAAGCAGAACACATTATCCAGCTGTTTAAAAGTCTTTTAGATAAAACTTAGATGTGTAACTGAGTATCAGCCAGCAGGACCTTAAGCAGCAGACTGTGAGTGGCTCTTTCCTTGATTTAGGCTCATCCTCTACTCAGTCAGCTAGGCTGTCCTAATTTGATTATTTCAGAGAACAAATTCAGTAGACAGCAGAGATGAAAGTCCAAAGCAGTCCTTCCAGTCCCACAACACTCAGAGGAAGCTTCACTCCCAGACACTCTAACACGCCCAGGATCAAAGGTGGGGAGGACACAACATCTGTCCTAACACCTGGAGTAACTGGGACCAGCAGGACCCAGGCACACAGGAACTCTGCCAGCCTAGTGGCTAGGGTTCCTTCTGATCTGTCTGGGCCAGCCAGTGGCCTAAGCAGACCTTGGGCACAAACTCTGCAGTCATTTCCAAAACACCCAGAGGAAGCTTCACTTCCAGGTGCTCTAACAAGCCCAGGGTCACAGGATCACAGAATCACAGGATCACAGAGATAGCTTGACTCTGAGGGGTTCTGACACAATCAGGATCACAGGAAGAACAGGCTCCAGTCAAATTTAGCCAGGATAGGTAGCACTAGAGATAACCAGATGGCAGGGGGTGGTGGAGGGCAAGCGTTACTTGGGATCATCAGAACCCAATACTTCCACTATTGCAAGTCCTGGACATACCATCACACTGGAAAAGCAAGATTCAAATATAAAATCACTTCTCATGATGATGATACAGGACTTTAAGAAAGACATAAATAGCACTCTCAAAGAAATACAGAAGAACACAGGTAAACAGCTAGAAGCCCTTCAAGAGGAAACACAAAAATCCCTTAAAGAACTACAGGAAAACACAATCAAACAGGTGAAGGAAATGAACAAAACCATCCAGAATCTAAAAATGGAAATAGAAACAATAAAGAAATCAGAAAGAGAGACAACCCTGGAGATAGAAAACCTAGGAAAGAGATCAGGAGTCAAGATGCAAGCAACAGAATACAAGAGATAGAAGAGAGACTCTCAGGTGCAGAAGATACCATAGAAAACATTGACACAACAGTCAAAGAAAATGCAAAAAGCAAAAAGCTCCTAACTAAAAACATCCAGGAAATCCAGGATGTAATGAGAAGACCAAACCTAAGGATAATAGGTATAGAAGAGAGTGAAGATTCCCAAGGTTATGGGCCAGTAAATATCTTCAACAAAATTATAGAAGAAAACTTCCCTAACCTAAAGAAAGAAGTACCCATGAACATACAAGAAGCCTATTCGACTCCACATAGACTGGACCAGAAAAGAAATTCCTCCTGTCACATAATAATCAAAACACCAAATGCACTAAACAAAGAAAGAATTTTAAAAGCAGTAAGGGAAAAAGGTCAAGTAACATATAAGGGCAGGTCTATCAGAATCACACCAGACTTCTCACCAGAGACGATTAAAAACTAGAAGATCCTGGGCAGATGTCATACAGACCCTACAAGAACACAATTGCCAGCCAGGCTACTATACCCAGCAAAACTCTCAAAACAAGATATTCCATGACAAAACCAAATTTACACAATATCTCTCCACAAATCGAGCCCTATAAAGGATAATAGATGCAAAACTACTCCCTAGAAGAAGCAAGAAAGTAATCTTTCAACAAATTCATACAAACCCAATTCCACCTCTTACAACAATTACTTTTTCTTAATATTTTAATATGAAAATTATTATTACCAACATATTCTAATCGATTGAAATCCAAAAATATGAGGAATTAGAAAATTATTGACTGTCATCCAATGGTCTCTCTTATTTGGTAATTGGAGAAATAGATCAAATATTATACAATCCATATACACTTCAGCTTGTTTGTTATGACAGAGTCTTGCTGTGTACAACATAATGGTCTTGAGATCTTGCTTCTCCTATCTCAGTCTCTCTATTAGTATTATTGTTTATTTCATGTTTTTACACTGTACTATGGTTTTCAGAACAGCTTACATATTTTAAAAGTATTTATATACCCAAAAGAAATTAGACAATTAAATTGGGAGGTAGCTTGTAATAGAACAACAAAGAGTGAGACTGAATGCTTTGCTTGACATTTGTAACTCTTGTATCTAGTTACCACAGTAAGAGCCAAGATTTTAAGCTCTACTAAATACAAAACAAACAAACAAACAAAACCACTTTATATATTTATGTTCATTTAAGAAAATATTAGTAGTGATGTATTTTTTGAAATATACAGTTAATATGTTTGGAATTATTTAAAATTTATATTGAGATAAACATATATATTTTCAGTATTGCTGTAGACAAGCATCTACATAAGACTGCTAAATTGATTGTTGTTTTATATCAAACAACTTTTATAATACTGATTTCTATTATAATATTTTATAAATTTTAAAGAATATGACAAAAAGATATTGTAGGTATTGAAGGGGGGTCTCTAGGAGGAATTGGGGTACAAAAGGGAAACAAAAATGTGATTCAATTCTATTTACTTAAAATATGTTTTTAAATGTTAACAAATTCAGATAAATTGAAATCATGTAACTTTTCTCATCATAATGCAATACAACTTAAAAAAAATAGTTGGCAATGACTGGGTTCAGTATAGAGTTTTTGAAAAGTCTGTCCAGCACTGTATTCTATCTCCCACTCACAAATGGGGAGACATGTCAAAGAAAGGAAGAGACTACCACAGTGCTTGTTTATAGCAGAATACACTGAAAACTCAAGCTCTTTTTACAACCTTGGAAACATCGCTATGTGTTCAACAGAACACATAAGAAATATAAACGTAAGTTGCAGTTAGCAACACATATTGTTTCTCAGGAAGGTGATGGTCAAAGGTGATGAGGAAACACACCCTGGTCCATCCTTCTGCCAGTTCCACAGCTCGTGAGACTCTCAAGAAAAGGCGTGCTCTGCATATCTTCAATATCTTCAATAACTTTACAGCAAATGTTATTGACAAGTGAGCTGCTGCAAGGGCTATGTTTATCACAGGCAAATATTTCCAAAGAAAGTGTCTTGCATGGGGCCTGAAAAGGCCGTTAGTGTATGATCAACGTTGAAAAGTATCATTGAACAAGATAAAACATCAGTATGCTATCTCAGAGATTCACTAATTCACACTAGTCCTGATTCCATATTTCCAGTTGAGATCTGGAATTATTTAGCAATTATTTAGCTGAGCATAAATATTTAGAGACAGTTTTTGCTAACAAATCTCGCCTCTAGGAGCCAGGCCCATAACAATTGTTCTTGGCATGGATTTTCAGCACATAAATGCACTGCCTAACTTAACACCTTCTCTGTTTCATTTTTACTATTTTGTATGATACAGATGCATCCTTTATTATTCCTGGCCTCTTTTTGCCCTGGCCAGTAGAACAAAAACCTGGCAGACTTTCTAGGGCCTGTGCAGAGAGTTTTAGAAACTGCTCAAGAGAAACCAGTTGGGTTCTCTCTGAGCATCGAAGAGTATCTTTATAAAGTTCCTGAGAGATTTGGCTTCCATGGTCTGGGATCTGACTTACAAAAAAACCTATTAGACATTCTCCCTTTTCCTGGTCTGTGTGAATGCATTCATAGTTGTGTGTGCCTTGCTGTGTGTCCTGGGAGGCATTGCAAAGACCAGGCGGCTTCCAGCCTGCTTGGAAGAAATTGCTGATTACATATAATTTGATACTTGCAATGTCGGGAATGATGCTAGGAAAACGCTAAGCCTTTGTTTTCCTTAACCAAATGGTTGCATTTTGCTTCAGTTTGTTGTTGGGTGTTGCGGGAAATATTAAAAAGGATCGGCAAACTTCCTGCACTATTACCTACGCACTATTACCTACTACAGGGCACTGGCAGGCCACATGGCTACAGCTGGGTGATCTCAACTCAGCAGTCGGAGCTCCTGAGTTTCCTTGGCAGATAGGTGCCATGCCAGCCCCCCACAACGACCAGCAACTCTCTGCCCCATGGGGCTGGCCGGCCATGCACCGGTGAGCAATGGCCGCCCTGTTTTTATCTCGTGGAGACTGACTCAGAACTCCAAAATCCCTCCACCCAGCTTTCTAGGTTCCTACTGGCCGGTCATTACCAGGACAGCCCCATGCGATAAAGCCCCACAGCCTTTGTGGTGCACATCAGGCAAACCCACACTTTGCCATCATATCTTTCTCTCTAGAACTCTGTCAAGTTGCCAAAGAAAAACACCGCACAAACTTAGCTCAGGAACAATCTCTGGGCGCAACAACCAAAACCTAATCCTGTAAGCCTTATTAAAATCTGATTCCTCCAGCGGCAGATCCTGACGGCTCCTCCATGATACTGGGAAACTCTAGCAGCTACATCTTGTCATTATGCTCTCCCCATTCCATCCGGAAAGTCCCACCTACTCACCCAGTAATTGGACCCTTTACTCATTAGGGGATTGGTTCACAAGAATTCTCCTGAGTATGTGACTCACTCCTTGCCCGCAGCCCCTCCCAGGAGAGTGGAATTAGCTTCAAAATACAAATAGCACCAGGCCCATCCATAACAGTTGGGTGTTGTGCGTATGTGTGTGGTCATATATCATATCATATATATATATATATATACACACACACACACACACACACACACACACACACACACACATATCTGTGCTGACTAGATGTCAGCTGTAATGTTTTCTCCAGTCCTTACTTTCTTGAAGCAAGTCTTTCTCGGAACTTGGAGCTCAACAATTTGGCCAGTGATACCCAGGGATGCTTGTGCCTCCACCTCCCCACATTGGGGCTATGGGTATGTAGCACTGTATCTGGCTTTTTATGTAGGCGAGGCTAGAACTCAGGCCCTTATGCCTGTGAAGCAAGCACTCTGCTGAATAAGATATCTCTCCAGTCTTTATCCTGGTTTGATGAGAACAGAAAACTATATGCATAGTAGAAGCACTGTAGCTCCTAACGCATGAACTGATCCTGACTGACGTGCTCCAGGCAGTGTCCACAGGCACTGTGTGCACAGTGCAAAGTGTGCGTGTTGTGTCTTCAGAAGCAAGGATGCATTGAATTTGCAACTTGGGTGCATGCCACCAGAAACACCTCAGATTCATTACATGTTTATTTTGAGTATTTCCCTCCTCCTTGCTGAGCCAATGAGCTAACTAGGGTTACGTATAGAGGCATGGCCTCCGACCCAGAGCTACATCACTGAATAAAATGTCTATTAACTGTACAGATAACCTTATAGATCCTCTTACCATGAAGTAATTTTTACCTTTGTGAAACTTTTCTGAACCCCCAGCAGTCAGTAACAGGATTCAATATGCAGTCATAACTCACAGTTAAGAAGTTATACACTATGAAGGTGGAAAGATGGCTCAGTTGCTCTTGCAGAGGACCCATGCTTGAGTCTCAGCACCACTTGGCAGCTCATATTGTCTGTTACTATTTATAAGTGCAGTTGCAGGAGATCCGATGCCCTTTTTTAGCCTCCACAGGAAACAGCCCCATAAGTGGAGTAACATATATGCCGAGAAAGCACAGTCATACACATTAAATATAATAAAAGAATAAAAATTTTAAAAAGGAAGCCATGCACTAAGACTTACATTAGAAAATTCTTCTAAGTACCTATACATATATCTAACACAGACCTAAAACTAGTCCAAATAAACTATGGTATATTCTCCACAGAAGCATAGCTACAGAAAAGCTACACGATCTGTGCTGTGCTATTAGAAGGGATAAGAAATATCTTTATAATATGTTACTCACAGTAAGATATGGGGAGTAAGCTGTTTCCTAAAGCAAGGGCTAGATAGATGCTGGATGGCTGGCTGATAGATAATAGATAGGTAGAAGGAAGATAGGTAGGTAGAAAAAATGATAAATAGAATAGACAGGTATCAACTTTTTATTTTACAAATAAGCACATGAAGGGTTAAACTACAATTTAAATTTTTTAAACCTACAGGGAAATAATTTTTTAAAAGCCATTGTTGTGCTATGGGAAAAGAGGAAAAAGGGGACTGAGGCAGATGCTAGATTTTATTGAATTTGTCTTATTTGTTGATTTGACTTTCACACCCTGTAAATATTTGACACACTTTTAAAATAAAAATAAAAAAAATCTAAGTAATTTTTAGAAAGAGAATATGAAGAGTAACTCCAACCCCAAATGTTTAGTAAAAAACAGTAGCTGCAGCCTCAGGATAGAAAAACCAGGCTACCCACATGTCTAGAGGGGGACCTTTGCTGTGAAAGGAACTAAATTTAATAGTTGTGGGGCCCATGCTTTTAATCCCCGCAGTGGGTAGGCAGTCTATGTGAGTTTTAGGCTAGCCATGACTTCACAATGGGATCCTGGCTCCACAAAGGAAAGAAAAATGGAAAAAAAGAAAAAAGAGAAGAGACAGACAGACAGACAGACAGACAGACAAATGCTTTGATGGTCATTGCCTCATTGACAAAAGGCACTGCTCTTCAAAGACAGAAACCACAGAACCACTGTGGGGTAACTGAGACCTCTGACAAAGGAAAACCATACAGGCTTAAGACTCAAGGGTTTGTGGAGTTCTGTTTGTTGTTTTGATTTTGAATTCTTCCTAACTCCCTCTTCTTCTTTTTTTTAAAAAAAGATTTGTTTATTTATTTTATGTATTGAGTATACTGTAGCTGTACAGATGGTTGTGAGCTATCATGTAGTTGCTGGGAATTGAACTCAGGACCTCTGCTTGCTGAGGCCCTGCTCACTCTGGCCCAAAGATTTATTTATTATTATATGTAAGTACACTGTAGCTGTCTTTAGACACTCATTACGGATGGTTGTGATTCACCATGTGGTTGCTGGGATTTGGACTCAGGGCCTTTGGAAGAGCAGTCAGTGCTCTTAACCGCTGAGCCATCTCTCCAGCCCCTAACTCCCTCTTCTAAGGGCTAAAATCACAGGGACCTGCCAACATACCAGGTTTAAGACTGAAGGGTTCATGTGAAAATTCTGTTTCTGGATTGGAATTGGCAGCACTACTGTGGGATGGGGTGGGGTGAAATTGGGTGGGATCGGGTGGGATGGGATGGGATGGGGTAGGGTGGGGTGGGATGGGATTTGGTGGGGTGGGATGGGTTGGGATGGAATGGGACGGGGTGGGGTGGAGTGGGGTGGGGTGGGATGGGATGGGGTAGAGCATTCCTCTTAGCTCTTTCTGCTGAGCTTGAGAAACAAATACACTGTGTCAAGGAGTGCTCTCTCTCCCATGCTGGAAAATCCCTTTAAGAGTAGCCTGGAAACGCTGGGCACCTGTAATGCTGCCCTGCGAAGGCTGACATAGGAGAACTGTGCGTTCGGGGCCGCCCTTTGCTCTACGGCAAGGGTCTGTTGAGAAAAACCAAAAGTACAGGACACCTGAGAGGTCTTGAGGAAGACAGTCAGGAAGCTACACCTCCTACCAGGTATTCGTAAAGTCCATTCAGAAAAAGCAAACCTTTAACATGGAAAAAAAACCCCTTCAGTTTGCTGAACTATACCAGATATGTTTAAACCCAGGAAGTTGTAATGGTAAGTCAAGAATAGATAGAAAGGCCAGAACGACAGCTATTTTAAAAACTGAAGCAGGGGGGAAAGAAATCAAGTGTTTTGCTGGTTGTTGCTCTATGAGTTGTTCCTGAGCAGCCAAAGCTGACCAGGAAAGGCTTTATAAAATCGTTATAAAATCTTCTAAACAACAACAAAAAAAATCTTCTAAACACCCAAGGTCAACATATAGGCTTAAAATAACAGTGTCTGTCAACATTTCCAAGGTACACATTTGTACCTGTCAATATTAATCTTTAAAGATGCTGATTCGATAAAACAGAAGCCACCGACAGTTGCTGCCCCTAGGTAGGAGAGGTGATGTCATTTGTAAGACCACTTTCCCAAAGCAACAGTGGGAATCAGACCTACCCTCTAGTCTGCTGATCTATGCTGCTCTGAGAGTTCCTTCCTTGGGAAGATACAAATGATGTCTACATCTTTCTCACAAGATCCCAGTGATGAACTGAAGTTTGGTTCCACCAGCGTTTACTTTGGAGAACCAAGGAGTCTCAGTGAATTTACTTATGGAGCCTGTGTGAAGGATTACTATCAGGAATGTCAAATGACACCATGTGGATGCTGTCAGCTCAAGACAGACTGTGTGAATACCTATCAGACAGGTTGCAGGGAATGGAGAAGATAGGGGGAAGTCGAGGTCTTGCCCAGATTCTGATTCAAACATATGGATTTTCAAAATCCAGAAGACAACCTCACACTTAGACACTGACGGAATCCTTGAAACTGGTAAGGAAATGTCCGATTTTCAAGGACAGAAACAACATTATGGCTGCATTTAAAAAAAAAAAAAAGACAGACAAACAAACAAATCCCAGAAAGTTGACTGCCAAGAGGCCAGCTTGGTCTCAGAATGACAAAGGATAGAGAAAGTAGAAACAGAAGACTTGCAGTGATCCCTCCCTCCCCGGTTGGAGGAAGCATCTCTGTAGAACACCAGCAGATGTCCAAAACAGCACAGTCCCATTCCCTCTCAAGATTCTAGAGCTATTCATGTACTGTTCAACTCCTTTATGTCACCAGCCGAGCTCCTCTGGTGAATTACAGCCTTCTGCCCACTTTGGGACTATCCATTACAGATGCAGCCAGCAGCCAAGATGCGGCTGGCTCCTCTCACTCGGTGTTTCCATCAGTAGATTTATAATGAGAAGAAAATGCATTTTTTACTAACACTAGGCAGGGCTCCCCTCAAATGATCAGGGCTTTTCTAGGGACAATTCTCAGAGTTCTTCCGACCAGATAGCAAACAGCCCCCGACCCCGCTAGCTTTTTAAAATCTACTAAACAATGTGAAGCCACAGTTGCAATTTTTTCCCTCTCTGGCTGGAGATGGTGGAAATGTTCATCACACAGTGGGAAGTCGTATGTGAAACAGGTGTTTTATTCCCTAGCAGGTAAAATGGGTTTGATTCCTGAGAGAGGCAGGCGTTTCAAGGTATCAGCAAGAGGTCCAGATGGTGTGTATTTTCATATCTAATATTATATAAAAGATTTCGGATGTATCCCGACTCTTAACAAAATCATAAATTCACAGCTTATTGCCAAGCTGAACAGCTCTGGAAGCTACTAATTAGTGTAGTTGTTTTTCCTCTTCTAGGGATCACTAGCCTATCTGAGCCTTTTCCTGTTTAGCCTCTGGTATAAAGACAAAGAATTCCATGGGAGTGGCCCCTCCTGCTTAAGGGCCAGCTGACTGCAGAACATTTGAACTTCAGGGAATATGCGAGTCAGGGGTAGAAATGTGGGTTAGGATTTTACATCGAAGCCTGGTGTGTTGAGGGCAAGAGCTCTCTCTCACCTCTTCCTCACTCTTCTGCAAACACAACTGTCTCTTGACAATAATGATTCAAAAGTGAAAGTTACTGCAAGTCACTCATGGACTGGGTGTTTTCTGATCCAATATTCGATGACCCATGGTTGAACACAGTGATGTCAGCTCTGAGGTATAGATAAATCACATGAGAAACGTAGAAAGCGTCAACAACTTGGTCAAGAGTCAACAAAGATCTCATTTGTAGCAGACTGCATTCCCCATCCTCATGGCTTCTCATGATGTGAGGTTTTCTTGTTTTATTGCTGGGGTTTTTCTTTGTTTTGTGTTGTATTTCTTTCTTTCTTTCTTTTTTTGAGTTTTTTGAGACAAAATCTGGGCTGAACTCAAACTCTCAGACTTCCTGCCTACATCTTCTACAGGTTGAGATCACAGTAACCACCATATCTGACTCTTGTGTGTGTGTGTGTGTGTGTGTGTGTGTGTGTGTGTCCCTGGGTCCTCAAACATGCTAAGTAAATATTCTACCACTCCACTCCACCCCTCTTTCTATTTTTCTGACTACATGGAAGCCCAGAAGGTACTATAAACTTGGAGTATAAAGGAAACCCTTGTAGGAGTTTCATGGAATACGTGGTCAGCACCATTATGAAGGAAAACTGTCAGCTCTATGTTCTAGAAGAACAAACTAGGGTTACTCCTGTTCTAGGAAGCAGCAATCTAGGTATTCATGATGAGCTCAGTTAGAGTTCAGCCTCCTAATGGGGAACTCCTGCCTCCCTAGTCAGTATATTAGCCACAGCCACCTGAAGGGAATATAATCCTTTATGTCTACGTACTGTGCTGAGCAGAGAGAGAAAACCCATGGGTGTCAAAACTTGATGGGGAATGTTAGGACTGTGTGAACAGGGTTTCTGTGAGAAAAATCAACAGGATGTACTACCTGGCTACACACACACACACACACACACACACACACACACAATTAGCTTCTGTGAACACTAATCTCGACAAATGTCTTTCAGTTCAGCTTCATCCTCAAGAGCACATGGAGAAGAAAGTAAGGCTAGGAGGGCATAGATGTCTGCTCCTGCCTTATCCTATCCGTCAGCCATAATGTTGCCTGTGTGGTCTTCATTTGGTCCTGCCACCCCTGTAGATTAAGGGTTCTCATCTCCTCAAGTGTTTGTGAGAGATAATGGCATTTTCTTCCCTTTAGATAGTAATTTGTTTGTCTTTCACTGTGTCGGTGTGTAGAGAATGTGTGTGGAGACCAGCATTTGGTGTCTGGAACCTTTCTTGATCAGACTGCTCTCTACTTTATTCATGGAGGTAGGGTCTCTCAGTTGAATCTCGAGATAAGGCTAGTCTCTTTGGCCAGTTTGCCTAGCTTTGCCTTGCACAGTTAGGAATTGCAAATGGAAGCATGGGTGTGCAGCCCACAGCATTTACTTGGCTGTGAGGATCTGAATTCTGTTTCATACCCCAGCATGGCAGATACTTTACCCACTTAGCCATCTCCTCAGCCCTAAAAATCAGTTTCTTCATGCTCATGCTTAAGCTCGGGTCATAGCTCAAATAATGGCTTCATCAGAAGAACAACGCAAAGGTGATTTCATTTTGGAGGATTACGATCAGATGGATAGAAGGTCTTTTTAAAATAGAATTTTAGAATATGTATCTACAAACATTACAATGCAGGCATAATCCGTAATAATCTTCCAAAGCAGATTCTGAAATGAAAAGTTAACCCAAGAGTACCGTAAAGAAGTGGCAGTGTTTTGGGGCAAGTTTCATGGAACGTTGTTCATTACTTATCTTTAAGCTACTTCATTTTGTTGTGAAGGCATTGGAGCATAACTTCTGTGAAGCAAATTCCTGGGAAAGCCGTAACTGTGGAGTCTCCAGACTGACTGACTCCAAGGCTGTGGACAGCTGGAGCATTGCAGACTGATAGTGGCTTCTCACCTACCTCCTTACCTGGCCTGACATCCCCTGGACCATCAGGTCAAAGCTTTGGGACCCACTACCTAGGCAGAGTGCTAGCTTTCAACAACTGAAAGTTAAGAGCATCCTCAGCTCATAGCTGACACTTGAAGCAGAGTTCCCTACCTACTGTAAGTGGCCTTCCTGCCAGCTCTTCCCATCTGCCAGCTCTTCTGTGGGCTTAGGGAGTCCACTCGCACATAGTTGTACTTTGTTCTGTGAGTAGTAAGCATTCATCCAACAGCACCCGTGGTGGATCATGTTATTCGGGCCACCCAAATCTGCATCAGCTTCTAGGCCATGGCCATTCATATAAGCTGTCTTGTCCTTTTAGAGCAAGAACTGTACTATGGCTAACACTTTCTAAGAGAGCCAAAAGGGGGGAAAAATCAAAGCCCTTAACTTGTGGCCCTGGTGGGGACTCTCAGTCATAGGTAGGTAGCTTGGCTGAGAATTATCTTTTCACTCTGTTTAGGTTTCTTTTCGTAAGTAAAATAAAGAAAGGAAAGAAAAAAAGAAGAGAAAGACTGATTGACAGGGGTCTGAGCATGGGGAAAACCATCTTTTTCTGCCCATGTGTGATGTGCAGAGGAGAGCAGGAAACGTGAGGAAGAGAGTGAGTGGCTGTCCAGGAGGAACAAGATAGTCCTAGATCCAACCCTGTGGGGTAGCTCCCGAGGCTGCCTCTGTTTCTCTATATGTGTTTTGGGTCACATCACACCCTATTCCTGCGATGTTTTCATTTCATGTTCTTATTCTCTTAATGCTTGAGCAATTCCAAACTCTCATATTGAGGCAATTCCCAGGTCTCAATCTTAAAGCATTGTGTTTCCCTTTCAGTCTGTCAGAGGCACGTGTGCTAGGGAAGGCGCTGAGTCCTCCCTGTCAATCCAATTTGCAATAAGCGGTTCCCCAGGTGCACCCATTCCACGGGCCCATGTTGCTTTGCGCATGCTCAGCATCCTTAGGGGGAAGAATTTGGATTGCGTTTTCATCTCAGAAAAGACGCCCTAGTCACAAACCAGTCATCTGCCTGTTAAACTGTATTTAGAACAAATCACAGCGAAGCACAACAAGCTGCTGACAACAAAAGAGCTACGCTTATTTCTTTCTAGAGTTTTAACAAAATGTTTGATGTTGTGGAGATTTTCAGACAATTAATGTGAAATTGGGAACTGTTGTTCATGGGATTTATTTACCGAGTGTAGAGAATTCAGCTGGAGGGTGGCGGCAAGCGAGGCTTCTGATGAAATGGTAGTTGAAGTCTGGCGAAAGCTGTGAGCCTTTTCCTGAGTGGCTGTACATTTTCAAAAGGGCAACTGCTCACATGCATCAAGCTGCCAAAGCGCAGAAGACCCTGGGAAATCTACACCACTCAGCCTAGGGGGCATTTGGTTTCAGAGTCACAATCAGCAGGTTATCCAAGCAGGTTATTCCAGGCAGGTTGGGAGGTTGCCGGCACATTGCAGTGCCTTCCTGGACACAAAGAAAGGCATGCATGCATGTATCCATCCATCCATCCATCCATCCATCCATCCATCCATCCATCTATCCATCTTACATCTTATTTATTATTATTATTGTTGTTATTATTATTATTATCATCATCATATTATTGTTGTTGTTGTGTTAGGATGTTTGATTTTAAAAAATTGATGTTTGAGTTGATGATTTGAAGTTCATAAAAATTATTCAATGGATTTTGGCTCAGAAGTAGGAGACAATTTTCAACAAGTTCTAAAATGGCTGTAAACACACTTCTGCCATTTTGTACTATGTATTTATGTGACCTGGTATTTCATTACACTGATGATCATAAAATTAAAATGCTGATCAATTTTGAAACGTGTTGAAGATGATCTCTGTCTTGCACTATCAAATATTTAGCAAAAGTTCTTTATGTAAAAATAAAGAAGCACATCATCTCATTATTATGCAAATTTTATTTATCCTTAATAAATGGTAATTTATATGCCAAAGGGCTATTTAAAAATATTTTTTAAATAATTTACTATCCCTAAGTATTTGATTTGTATGCCTATGTGATATTTCTGTTCACTTAAGATCATTTAAAATATTTTAGTCAAGGGGTTTTGAGTAAAAACCATTTAAGAAGCCCTAACATGGTATGTGTGTATTTTCTTATTTTTACCAGAACAAATTTAGATTTGATACCTGGGAATACAATTGCTAGATAAGGAGCAAATGCCTGTGAAATTTTGGTAATTATTGCCCAATTCCTTTCCCAATGGTGCCTTGCTGTTTGTCATTCCCCATAGTAACAATAGAGAGAGACTATTATTATGGCCAGTCTTTTTTTTGCTGGATAGAAAAGCAAATGACATTTTCTATTATTTTCTTTCTTTTGGAACACATTGAAAAGATAGCCGTCCTTTAAGGGATACTCATGAGAATGTGTTCCAATGCTGGAAAGCATGGGAGAGATTAATGGTTAGTTCTTGCATTACCTTGATTAGTCCAGAAATGAAGTATTAAGCAGGCAAAGAGTTAATTCCTTAGTATAGCAGACATACTCCTGTGATGTTTGCTAACTTCCACTTATTTCTCTCTCCATTTGATCTGGAGCCTTTGGATTTGTTTGCACACTGCTAATTATCAGGAGGTGTATCAAGCCTTCCTGTTTACCAGCTAATCCATCCATCTCACACTAGACCTGGATCCTTCTCTGTGGCTATATTGGAAAGGTATATGCCATGGCAATTAAGTCTATGAATGGCTTAACTGTGAGAAAAGCACAAGAACAGGAATTAGCAGTGTGGAACTCTCCCCATGATTTGACATCATGCTGATGCCAAGGGTGCATCAACAGACTTTTGCAAAGGCACAGAACCATAATGGTTTAGAAATGTTCAAATGATAGTGAATGCATTTGATTCCACTACCTAGGAGCCTAATATACCAGGATCATGGGAAAACCTATGTGGCCCAGCAAAACCAACCAATCAAACAGACAAACAACCTAACAAAGACCTTTAATTGCAGATTGGTTGAGGAGCACTGATCTGTGGCCTTTGTTTTTATCCTGAGCCAATTTTACATCTAGAGTATTTACAGAGTATTCTTTCATTGAGTTTAATCTTTTTCTTTTTTCTTTCAGTTGTTGTGATAAAACACCCTGACAAAATGCAACTTAATAGAGAAAGGATTGATTTCAGCTCATGTTTCTAGGTTACAATCAATCTACTATGCAGGGAAGTCAAAGAACTTCAAATAGCTAGTCATATCGCATCTAGAGTCATGAGTAGAGAGAAGTGAATGCATACATCCTTGCTTGTGTTCAGCTCAACTGATCACTCTTATATAGGTCAGGATCTCTTTACTAGAGAATGGTACTGCCCATAGTAGGTACTGCCTTTCCACATCAATTAATCTATGATAATTAGCTCCCACACACAATCTTCTAATAACTTCTCTCCTTCTTGGTTGGGTTCACAGCTTCCCACAAGTTTCCTTTCTATTAATTATTATTATTGTTGTTGTTTTGCAGGACTCTTCCAGGCCTTTCTGGTTGTTGTCATTGTTGTTGAAATACTGTCTCACTTCGTAGCCCTGGCTGACCTGGAACTTGCTGTGTAGATCATGCTGGCCATTCCCAGAGATTCATATGTATCTGCTACCAGAGTACTAGGATTAAAGGTGTGAGCCACCATGCCTGGGTAATTCTTATTTTATTTTTTGTTTTGGAGCACAGAACAGTTGTTATATCCCCTTCTTCCTTTTCCTCACTGTCTGAGTAATCATAGGGTACCATCTTAGCCGTCTAGATCTTACCTTCCAATATTTACACTTTTCCATTTGTCAGCGAAGATCTGTGCTTTGCATCCCATTTATTTCAAACCATATCAAGGGCATGGCCTAGTCATGTCTGCCTGTCATTAGGCAAGCTTGACGGTCAGTGATTTTCTACTGTGAACTAGTTTGTCTAGTGGGAGTGGCTAGACTGGCAAAGTTTGGGTGGGGAACTAACTTAATTGGCTACCAGCAAGGGTACAGTTCCTGTTTATCCATAGCTTGGCCTAAGCTCATTTTTTAGGGCATTTGTAGTTTGAAAAGGATCCACTGGATTTATGTCATACAGGAGTGACTGAGATATTTACAGACACTGAGGGCTCTAAGCAAACTTTGCCTTGATGAGCTGAACTTCTTTGATCAGGCCTTAATCTCCATTGGTTTTTGTGACTTTGTCTAGATACGTACTATTCTCCAAAGAAATCCTAGAGGCCCATTTCCACAGCCTCTTATATCTCATTATTGGGACTCCATGGAAAGAGCTGAGGCCTTTGTGACAAAAGTGACATTTACATATCTGAAAAAAGCTCCACCCCCAGCCTCCCCCTCCTTCCTGTACCCTCCCCCTCCACTGATCCTGATTACTTGATCACAATTTTAAATACTCCCTCTCTGATTACAGCTGGTCCTTACTTTTAAGTGTAGTGGGTTGTTTGATTGTCTTCTTATTGATTTGTAAAATCTATTTATATATTATTTGTTAATCTTATGTCAAAATTTTTTCACCAGTGTATTGTGTTTTCATTTTTTTATGCTATTGGACAATTAGTCTTATTTTTATGGTAGTAAGTCAACTTTTTTTTTTTTTTTTTTTTTCAAGACAGGGTTTCTCTGTGTAGCCCTGGCTGTCCTGGAACTCACTCTGTAGACCGGGCTGGCCTTGAACTCAGAAATCCGCCAGCCTCTGCCTCTCAAGTGCTGGAATTAAAGACGTGCACCACCATCGCCCGGCTAGTAAGTCAACTTTTTGTAATTAAATGTTTTTTTTTTTTTTTTTTTTTTTTTGTATTTTCCTTAAGACTTCCATATTCTGAGATCAAAAACATGTTCTCCACATTTAATTTTAAGCTGCTTTTCCATTCCACATGATATTTGTAGGGATTTATATTTGCAAAGCTTGTGGTAGGGATTTTACTTCTAAAAGGAACTCCTGTCTATCCTTGTTGCTAACCCATCTCTAGTAGATAATGATAAGTGGAAATATTTTTGAGTGTTGAAAGCCACATTTTTTTTTTTTTTTTTTTTTTTTTTGGTTTT
>JADRCD010211461.1:20629-41007 GCA_019843815.1 Montemys delectorum | reverse complement strand
GGTGGGGTGGCAGGCATGGGGAGGGGGGAGGCAAAAGGGGTTTGTTCTTGTTGTTTTTGTTTGTTTGTTTGTTTTTTTGGAGGGGAACCTGGGAAAGGAAAAATTTACATGTAAATAAAGAAAATAATCTAATTTTTTTTTTAAAAAAAGTGTTTAACCTGCCTGATCTTGGAAGCTAAGCAGGGATAGGTTTAGTTAGCACTTAGGTGAGAGAAACAACTTTCCTCTTTGCGCCTCAGACCTCTCCTTGCTCTAAGTAGGTTTCTAATTCTTCTTACTTTCTTTGTCCCATGGAAAAAGGCCTATTTCAGCCTCTCCAATATGATTATACCGTATTTAAAGTTATTGGTGCTTCTGAAATGAACAGAAACCTATAGTTAGTGTATCCAGGATGAAGTTATACATATTGATGCCTTTTGTAAAGATATATTTAAAATCAATACTGATGAGGTTATCTTCTCTTGGAAATGAGGAAGAAAATCCATACTCAGTGTAAGCATATACTGGGTACTGTCTGGGAGACAAAAACTATTCGCCAATAACTATTAAAATCAAAACATGCAAATGTAGTTATCTTACTATATTAAGACAAATAATAGCTAAAGACAAATTTGATTCTTCCCTAGTATGAAGTTAAAATGGGCAATAAATGACAAATTTTTCCAACAATGAACCCAGGAAAAATCTCAATGGAAATGGACTGACTCTTAATCACAAGCCAGTTTGTTGTGGATTTCTGTGATTGAGCTTGTTTGAAAGATAATCTAGATCTTGACTTCTTGGCTTCTGGTGGATCTAAGAGTGTTAATGGCAACCTCAAGGCCTGAGAGGAACCAATCCGACCTCTCTCAGGTGCTTCTAGATCTATGCAGAACATAGAACGCCAGGTTTACAGAGGATCTCACGTTAGTAGTTAAGGTTAGACTTGGGGGAAGAAAAACAAGGAGGTACAATTACCTTTACCAATGCCTTTCTGACAGATTGGTGGTACTCAGTGTGCCAACCTTGTTATACTTCTATACTAAGAAAAACAATATGGAATATATCAACTTATGTGAATTTTGCTCCAGGTCTGAGATAAGTCTTTGTAGTGAGCCTAAGGCTGTGACTTATTTTGGGTCCAATACAAAAGTTGGTTCCAAAAGTGGTTGTAAAGTAGGGAGTAGGGGATGAAAGTCACTCACAGTTAGTATGGCTCATTCAGGCTGCCCACCTCTCCATCGGAATGATGCTATGACTATTTCTAGTATGGTATCACATGTTTTCAAGCACATAATGTTTTAGTATTATTCCATCCTCCAGTCTACATATTCCTGAACAAAAAAAGGAGATGATAGGACATAATAAAAACAAGAGGACAGCATCTAGGTCCAGTAGCTTCCTCTTACCCTCTGAAGTTTTATATGGAAGGTGAAAAATGAGTCAATCACACATTCAGACTGCATTCAGCTCCAGATATACAAGAAAGGTACAACATTTGACATTAGTTACTGTTGCAATGTTGTGCATCAAAGAAAGATCGTTGAGACTCACCCTTGTAGTTCCAGATTATTTATTTTCAAGGGAACAAGTGATAGACATCACCTTAATGTAACTGATCAATAATGAGTGTTGAGCTGCGAAGGACTTGCAGGGAACTATCAGCATGCCACACAGGCTCTCACAGTTTTTCTTCTGTCTTATGCCTTATACTGTTTTACTCACTAAAATGTATATGCAAACTACTTTAAGCCATTATCATAATTCTTAAAACATTTTGGTCATTTTCATCCACTTTGCTCATTTTAAGCTTTTTACACTTTCAGATAGGGCATACTCAATAATTAGCTGGTAAAAGAATAAAAGTAGCCACATATTGTGATTCATACTCATTTTCAGGTTCTTAGGAGGTCAAGACAGAAAGCTATTAAGTTTTAAGCCAACACAAGTTTCCTAGAAAATCCTTGTCTCAAAAAGATATGCCAAGCCATGAACAAAATAACACACACAAACAAACACAAGCATCGATTTTTACTAACTGTGTGAGATACAGAAGTTTAGCTCCTCTTCAGTTTCTGTCCTGAAAACCCTTTGGTTTTTGACCTGTAGGGTAAAGTACTTGTATTAGAAAAAGGCCAGCTTTATAAGTAGGAGGTCTAGCCACAGGTTCTTGGCCCTGTAGAACACAGCTAAAGCATAGGCCCTAGTAGAGAACCTACCATTATTCTGCTAAGTAGACAAATATTACAACAACAACCACAACCACCAGCAACAACAGCAACAACAACAGCAGCAACAACCACCACCACCACAACAACAAAATCATCCTAATGATCTATGCTGTTATTTCCCTAGATAGGTGCATCTCTCAACTTTTGCTAGAATACCTTATGTTTTTATAGTAATTGGCAGTTAACAGAGACCCACAACTGGTCAATATGTGGAGAATAAGGTACCGTGGACGTCTATATTTTACCCTTTCTGCCAACACTTAGGGATTATTGTGGAAGAGGGGGTAGAAAAAACCCTAAGGGACAGAAGCAGTAGAGGATGACAACCAGGAAACAGTGTCTTCTGGTCAAAGGTGGGTAGCTACATATATCACAGCATGAACGAGACCTGAATAATCCCAGTCTAGCACAAATCCAAGCATGGACTGGGGAGAAGCTATGGGCAACTGATAACTGTTGATTAAGGGAGGGTCAGTTTCCTTTAAGGGCATGCCCTTTAGCTAATTTACTACACTCCAGTGGAAAGCCAAACTTCTAAGAATATATAGGCAGCCCAAATTGGTTTTAATGGGTATTTATTTAAAACAAAGACAAAACTTGTATGGATATGTGAGAGAGTGTGTAAATCTGAGAGGAATTGGTGTAGGGGTGAACATGATAAAACACAATAAATGAAATTCTCAAAGAACTATAACATGATAAAAAAACACTATATAAAATTCTCAAAGAATTAATACAAACTTTAAAAGTTAGCAAGAAGTCAGTTAGGATACATAAAATGATGAAAATTAAATTTCTTCCCCTTTGACGTTATCTGACACTTTTGACATTATGAAGAATCTTCATGATAAGCTAAGTGTATCAAGGCTGCACATTGAGACAATTCACATCTTATCAGGTTTATATCATGGCTAGTGATTTATCCCTTGTACATAATCTAATTCCCAAGGGGAAACAATTTTGGGGGAGAGGGCAATAGAATACTTACCACTGAGGTATGGCTACTGCTTAATATACGAGGCCAGAACTGAAAACTACTCTTATATAGATGATAATTTTGGGCTCAGATGATAAATATAAAATGTACCAAACCCAGAAAGGAATAGAAGAGTGTGATGTATGCCAGGGCAATCTTCCTTCTGCAACAGAACCATGTAAAGATATTTAATATCTTTAAAAATTATTCCATATGGGTGTGAAGGAAAGTATTGAACTGGCTGGACTGAAAGGTGGTCTTCTCAGACAGTACAGTTTTATGATCTTTTTTCTTATGCTGCCATGAGACACTTTAATATTACAGGGTTTTAACTGATTAAGAAGAAAATAAACACATTTCATTGCTCTCAAGCTAAAAGCAAATAATGGCAGTTTTATTATAACTAACAATATAAAACGCACTTGAATAGATGGATTTTGATTTAGGCTTTTAAGTAACATGACAAAGTAGATAAAATTATAGATTTCACTAAGTTAATAATTATAATAACAAATAAATCATATCTTAAATCAACACTTAAGAGGCTGAGTAGATAGCTTAGCTTACAAAGTCCTTGCTTTTCAGGAATAAAGATTGAAATTCAACTCTTACGGTTTAAAAACAAATAAGCAAACAAACAGAATTTGGCATGCCAGCATGCAATTGTAGTCCCAGCCTTTTTAGGTCAGAGATAGGAGGATGCCTGGGACTTGCTCAACTTAGTACTGTTCCTGCGCTAGTTAAGAGAATACTGCTTATCTTAGGAATGTTCCTGCTTTTAATCATCTAGTTAAGAGAAAACTCTGCTCTGAATCCCTAGTCTTATGTGTGTTTAACATTCGCTCACTGAGCAGAGCCCTGGATTCCTACGGATAGTGTCATCCTTTGTCCCAACACTACTAAGCCCAAGCTATTCAGTGAGAGGAACAATCCAGGTGGGGCATGGTTGGAGAGCATTATGTTTCCCTCCCTTACACTATTTTCTCCTTGGAGACTATTCATTCTCAGACAGGAGGCACGGTGAAAGATTTAATAGATTCTATTTTACTTACAATGAAGGCAGATGGACAGAATCCAAAAGGATGACAAGCATTGGTAGAACACCACAGCTAAGTGGAAGCAGTGAAATGTACTATGATATAAAATATAAAGAGACTATATTTGGAGGTATAGAAAGCTGATGGCTTACGGTGTGACAACAAAAATTGATGAATATTTATACTATGTAGATAGACATAGTCAGGTGATGATATTAAAAACAGGGTTTGAAGCTCATCATCGATGTCGACTTGGTATAGAGATGTGAAAGGCAAGAATGTATTGCTGGGACTCTGTATTACTTTTAACGAGGTATTGTGTGTTGTTTCCATGTTCTGTGAAGAACACAGCTAGTTTGGAAACCAACCAGGTGAAACCTTTCTTCCTTTTGCTCTCTATCAACATATAGGCATGCTTCAAGGTCCAGTGCAACAATCATTTTTTATGTAATCATTTTACTTTTTCTGCTGAAAACAAGCAAAACATAAAATTTGAATTTTCTGGGAACTTAATGCCCATGACACTGAAATAATAACTAGTGCTTATATACCATTTATTATGTATCAGATATTGTGCTGTCTCTATGGGCTCATGATGATCTTCTAAGAAAGGCACTAGTTAGTGGTAGAACTCGAATAGGAATAAAATCAGTCTGACTTTTAGAGCTTGACTCGTTATAGCATAATGATATCCTTATACCGTATTTATAACTTGATGATTCATCATATATTACACTGCAGCATATGTTAAGGTCTTGTAATTATTAAATTTTGCATCTGTGAGTCAGTGGATCATATTTTATACTTCTTGAAGGAGAGAACATAACTAATGTGTTGTGCATCTTTCACATTGGATATAAATCACATAGATTGTATTAAGTGAACTAATCATATAAGAGACATGATAAAAGTTAATCAATTCACCAACTCTGGTATGCATCAGATATATTTGGTGAGCTTGTTAAAACATAGATAGCTGTGTACTCTGCTAGATTTAACTGTAGAGCCCTAGAATTGCTCCTAATTTTTGTATTTCTAATATATTCACAGGTGATTCTGCAGCTCTGTGTTTAAAAGGTATTATTTGAAAGATACAGAAACCAGGGAACTTCAAATAATAAACTTGTCTCAATATTTATATGAAGCAAACTTCTATGTATACCTAAACAATATAGAAATGTACAAATATGCATGATAACAATAAATATAGGCATATTAGTTCAAAGATTATCAATTTTAATGAGAAATTTCAGAAAAGGATGCTAACTAATATATAAATATTGTAGAGCATATAAGTCATTTTGACTAAAATATTTCCCCTTCAATTTCAACCATAAAACAAACGCTGTCTTAGAGACTGTAAAGCATTCAGATGAGTATCTTTGACATGATGTCACTTTGGGACTGCCTTATCAATGACAAAAAAACAAAGTGTATTTGATTTTTGAGATAAACTGCATTGTAAATAGAGAGAAACACAGCATGGATTTTTTTTTTTGTATCCTTTAGAAAAAGGAAGTCTTGTCATATTAACATCTTTATAATAATTAAACATCACATACAATTTTGCAAATTGACAGATAAAGAAGCTGCATGTGTCAGATTGGTCACGAAAGCCCAGTAGACAATCCCCTTTAGAAATCACTTATAATTTCTGTAGTAAATTATTCATGATGTTTCATGCTGCGAGTGGTCATTGCAAGGCACTATTCACAAGCCACAAGTTAAACTCAGGTATTAGCAATGAGCTAACGCACCATACCAACAGCTAGTGTATCAAACCCACAAGTGTTTAATCCCAAAGGACTGAGAAATTCATTATGACATTATGTGAGAAGAACCTTTTGCCAGAGAACTGTCCTCCTCTCCCATATGCGATCTAAGCAACAGGCTTTAATTTGACATGTGGCAGCTATTCAACCCTACAGCACTTACACTTGCTGCCACAGAGTGAGAGCAGTCAGAGGTTTCTGAGATGGGCTAACACATCCCTCTTGTCCCAGGATTTGTTCCAGGCTACTCTGCTTCTGAGCTTTCCCGTGGTTTGATCTTTAAACCTTTGGACTGTGGTCTGTCTAAAATATTTGATTGTTCTCTCTTATTCCTTCCAGTAATCCAGATGTGCATGACCTTGGTGACTTCCTTGTCTGGGTCTTTGGAGTTTTGGCTTCTTCTCAGTGTTGAGGTCCTGATGGTGACTGTGATCTCTAGTATCTATTCTTTATTCCATCTCTATGTAACACATCATACATAGAACTTGGGTACTAAATGCATTTGAGAAACCTAATATATATACTTTAATCATGCAGAAATTTTGATAAAGAGGATGAGTATAAGCATTTGAAAATGTTGGACAAAGTGACTACTATGCATAACTTGTCTGTTTTATTTTAAAGGTTCCCAGTGTTTGACATGCAAGATTTTGTGACATTATTAAATTAGACAGTCAAACATAGGTTAATTCTTACTCCTCCTATGTACTATTTGCTGTCTTTTTATATCCAACCAACCACTATGCTTACACTGTGACACTGACCTCACAATAGTAATAATCTTGTTTTGCATAGAAGCAATTAAAGATTGCAGAAATGAGACCTGAGGATTATCAATGGAAAGGGGTAGATCTGAGACTTTAGGAACATTTGATTCCATAAGGCATGGTTTTAATTATCATGTATTTTCTCCTATGAATTTGAGCTTACCCATGTAGTAGAGATGCTTGTAACCATCTTGTAAATTTTTAATCTATTTTAAAACCCTTTAAAAGGCAGAGGACAAATATTGAATAAAAATTTTATTTATTGCTCACTTTATAAACATATTTTTTGAGCTCTTCTGGAATCTGCTGCTTGCATCTTCTTTTTTCTGCCTCATCTGTCATTCTTGCTTCCTTTGTTGGAACCTGTTTAGTTACAGATTTGACCCTATCCAACTTATGATTTCAAGGAGGACTGGGAACAGCTGCCTAACTGCTCTAGTGAATAGATTCTGATATACTTGAAGGGCTTATTACATTTTCCTTATGCTTTCTCTTCTGCAATTACATTTTCTTTGACATTTTCTTTGTCACTTCTGTTTCCCAATGTTTATTCTTTGTCTGTCATTTTAGGCCTCTTGGAATTTCTGCTAGTATGGGGGCTCACAGCCATAGATTAGAAAGAAGACACAGGCTTTGCTATATTTTATCCCACGTTCTAATAGATTCTTCTTCTTTAAAAAGAAAACTAACATAGTTTGCCTAAGTTAACTTTTACACATTAAATTTTCATTTTTTTTTTATATTTTCAGTTTAGGATAAATTACAGTAACTAAGTTAGCTTTAATTTTTTATAGCTTGAAGTCATTTTAGTTTGTTTTTATTTGGTAGAATTATGCTTGGTTTTGAAGACTTTTTTACTTGTCCTCTATTATCTTTAAATCAAAATTATGTGAATGCAGGAATAGAGCAAACAATAACGGAAATTTATTGTTCTAATAGCATCTAAGAATATTGCTGTTCAAAATCAAAATAAAATACCACAAAAATAAGCTACCAAAGAGAATCAGAATCCACCCACTTTTCCTAGTTTGAAATTGTATGTTTTATAGGAAATCATATTAACTATGTTCACAAACATTGTTTTGTGTTTGTGAAAGAAAACTATATAGCAGTTAGGGGACAAGTTCAAAGGTCAAGGACATCAAGAGAGTACAGCTATTAACAAAACATTGCATACTTGAAAACCAATGAGATCTTGTGAGCATCTAATCACACACACACACACACACACACACACACACACACACACACACACATATGACTCCTATTTAACATAACAGAAGTATGTCAGCTTGAACTAATCATTCTACAATGTACTTATATATCAAACATCATGTTGGAAATTAGTACTATACACAATTTTATTTACCAATTAAAATACAACATAAGAAAACGGTTCAATTCATTGAGTCATAGACTACGATCATGTGAAGATTTTTTCATCATACCTTCATTATTTTTTAATTAATTAATTAATTAATTTATTTATTTTTGTTTTCTTGAGACAGGGTTTCTCTGTGTAGCCCTGGCTATCCTGGAACTCATTCTGTAGACCAAGCTGGCCTCGAACTCAGAAATCCACCTGCCTCTGCCTCCCAAATACTGGGATTAAAGGTGTGCACAACCACTGCCCTGCTCTTTTCATCATACCTTCATTATTTAATAATTAAATCAAGATATGAAATATTACCATAATTTTTAACTCTAAGAGTAAATATTTTAATTATTTAAATTAATAAATCTTTAATTATTGTTTTAGAATTTCTACTGCTAATATGAATTATCCATAAATTTTACTTGTTGAAGAATAATTTTGATAACAGTTTATGATATACTTAATTGACATGAAAGTTAATGATTTCAGTTTTGTTAAATTACCTTTATTTTGTGGTCAATATGTCTACTTTTTCTTTTCTTTGGCAATTAAGTTATACTACTGAAACTAGCATTAAGTTCTAATCATCTTCATTTTTTAGTACATTTATTCCTCCATATGTCTTAACATTGAGGAAAACAGAGTATGGCTGGATATGGTGGTATACACTTTTAACCCTAGTACTCACAAGAACAGAGGTAAGAAATGTCTTGGAGGCCAGACATCGAGAGACCCTGTTTATGAAAGAGAGAAAGAGACAGACAGAGACAGACAGAGACAGACAGAGACAGACAGAGAGAGAGAGAGAGAGAGAGACAGAGACAGAGACAGAGACAGAGACAGAGAGACAGAGACAGGGAGACAGAGACAGAGAGACAGAGACAGAGAGACAGAGATAGAGAGACAGACAGACAGACAGACAGACAGACAAGGGCAGAAAACAGGCAAGCAGAACCCTGCCTGATATCATGCAGCCTGGCCAGACAGAGCATGCATGAGATGACTCCAGACACCCAGAGGCCTTAGACCATGAGAATGAATAAGGAAGTGATGAAGAAAGAGGAACAGAATGGTGTGTGTACAATGAAAAGAGACGGAACTGGAGAATGGAGGGTAGTGAGTACCAGCCTGATGTGAGTAGCCATCAATGCCACCTGAAGCCATGGTGGGATCCAGACCAGTGCTACCACTGAAGGTCATGTCTGGTCCATGGCTATGCAGCAGTTACCATCAAATATCTGTTACCATCAGATATCTTATGAACATCCTGGTCTGGGCTGACATTGGGGGCCATACTGATGTCTGAGGATTGTTGCTGTCTGCAACACCCAGGGAAGCTGACCCGTGGTGTTGTGAGCAAAGGTGAACCAGCCTGAGAGGGTGAGCACTAAATGCTGTCCCCAACACTTGTCTGCCTTCTGGTGGCATGGGTGAGGGATTGATTGCCCCACCCCCTTTCCTTGGCACCCATTCCAGGCAGGAGAGCTGGTCCTGGCCCTCTAAAGCTGACCCTGATGGTGGACAGGTGCAGAGTGAGGGTAGGGTGAGCAGACCCAGAGGCTATGAGATTGGGAAGGCTGGCCCCACCCCATGTTGGCTGTTGCATTGGGTGATCCAGCCAAGGCAGTATTGGAGCTCTCTCTTTCGAGGTGTTAGTGCAGAGAGCTGGCAGACTTAATCAGCTCGGCTACCACCCTGGCCAGGATCCAGGTGGCCCACCCAAACATCTACCCTATCTATGAACTGCTGGAGCTTATGAAGGCACTAGTTTTGCAGAGTAAAAGCTGCAGGATCTCCATGACACAGCGCAACAACAGGATATCCATGAGGAGTTACAGTGAGGATACAGCTTCAATAGTATAAGCAAAAGACCAAGGCCTCAAAACAGAACAATGACTCATTGCAATGAACATTTGCAAGTAAAGATTCTTGGACAAAAGGGTGTACTGTGGGGCACACCATAACACACGACAGCATCTGCAATGAGATGTTTTCTTCCTATTTTTGTTTGTTGTCTATTCTTTTCTTTTTCTTTTTTCTTTTCTTATTATGGGGAGGCTGCCAGGGCAAAGGATGGATATGAAGGGGCGATGAGCTGGACTGGGGTGTATAATGTGAAATTCACAAAGAATCAATGAAAAGTATTTTAAAAATTTGGAAGTGTATTTGACACTAAATATCAAATATTTGAGACTGAGACTTGTTCTCAAACCTGTTATCTGGAACTACAACTATAATTAACAAAAACTCTGTGCTTATTAAAAATGGCACACAGTAATAATAATGTTCTTTGAATAACCACCTATGATTAACACACACACACACACACACACACACATGACAATTTAACTCTGAAAGCAACACAGCTATCTTACTTTAATATTACTCAAAAATTTTAAAGGTATTTTTAAAAACTAGGTTGCTTATAGCTAAATTTTAATTCAGCACATGTTGAAGGCCTCGGAAGTGGAAGAATGTGACATGGTGACATGTTTAGTAATAATGGCCAAGTGTAAAGAAACAAACTTAACATGAGCAGGCTGTGGGTTGGGACGTTATGGAAAGTTTCCTCAGGAGTTACCGGGTTAAAATTAGTCTCTGAGGAAGGTGGGATCAAGCTTTGAAGATGTGACAAAACTAATTTTGAACCTAAAAGAATGAACTTCAATTTACCTAACCCAAGGCCAGTTCTGGGTGGTAGGTAAGCTCGTTATGGGTGACAGTTTTGAAGTTTTTCATTTACATTTTTTATATAACTTTATAATTCATAGCTTAAAACATCATCTTCCATTTTTATAGTTTCTTGAACACGCATTCTTACAAAAAATAATGACTTTTCCTCCAAAAGATATGGAAATAAATTTTGTATATGGTAATTGGGAACAATAAGCTAGGAGTTATACATTTTTTTTGGACCTAAGTATTTTATTTGCGATCTTAAGTTGAAAATTCATAATAGTAATCACAGTCCATCGCTTATCAACTTGACACATAATTGTAACTCCTTATGTTCACATGAAAACAATAACCAGGTAATAATAATGTGAGACATGATACTGCTCACCTTCATAAAACTGCAAATTCATAAGTTTAGCTGGATGGAATTTGCCCTAATGTCACCATTCCTTTAATAGCGTATCCTTGATTACAAGATTTAGCTTCATTCAACTTCCTGGTGAGCCTTTTCTCTTTGAACCTTACATTTTTATTTTTCCTTTTTTTTGGGGGGGGATTGGATATTTTCTTTATTTACAATTTAAAATGTTTTCCCCTTTTCAGGTCTCCCCTTCAGATACCCCTATCCTACCTCCCCTCCCCCTGCCTCTCTGAGGGTTCTCACCCACCCACTCACTCCGGTCCTCCTGACCTGGTATTCCCCTACACTGAGGCACCGAACACCCTCAGGCCCAAGGGCCTCTCTTCCCACTGATGACCAACAAGGCCACTTACAGGAGGAAATATGGAGACAAAGTGCAGAGCAGAGACTGAAGGAAAGGCCATCCAGAGATCCCACCCGGGGATTCAGCCCATATAAAACCACCAAACATGGACTTTATTGTGGATGCTGGGAAGTGCTTACTGATGGAAACCTGATATGGCTGTTTCCCGAGAGGCTCTGTGAGAGTCTGATAAATACAAAGGCAGAAGCTTGCAGCCAACAATTGAGCTCGGGGTCCCAGATGGAGGAGTTAGAGAAGGGACTGAAGGAGCTGAGGGGGTTTGCAGCCCCATGGAAGGAGCAACAGTGTCAACAGGCCAGACCCCCCGGAACTCCCAGGGACTGGACCACCAACCAAAGAATATACATGGAGCAACCCATGGCGCTGGCTACATAAGTAGAGTTATACGTTCTTAAAGCCTACTCAATAGTAACATCAAATTCTCTGTATGCACTGTGGTTGGCCTCAGGCTGCAAATTCACATGACACTCACTATAGTAGGAAGCCCTTAGCCAGCCTTGGGTGCAAAGAACATAGAACAATATCAATGGCTATTTTGGCTACTTGATGTTGCTTCTGCTTATGTGGTCTCTATGAGTCTAGAAAAAGGTTCCCTCCATTTAAAAAAATCATTATGAAAACTTATCAGTTGACTACTTGGTATTAAGAGACATATTATTACTTTTAAGAGCCCTATAAATCAGAAAGTTCCAATCATTAACTAACCATGAAGCCAGAAATATAGCTGCAAGTACTCTAGCAGTTTCTACACCAGGCTGGCAAAGCATATTAATAGGAAATCTATTCCCTGCATAGCTCTGGGTTTGTGTAAATGACACTGTTTGTCATGCCACTGTTAAATAACCAACATATCCAAAAGCACTTTGGGCTGGAAGAAATTCATAAAAGAAAAGGCACTGAGTTTTTCATGGTAGGATACAGGGTATCAATCACATCTCCCCCGTATGGAAAAATCCTTTAGGCTAATAGAGATGTTCGTAAAACATACTATTTGTACAGATTGCACAAGCTGTCATTTCTGTTATATGAGCTGCTATTCTTTCTAAAAGTTCATACATATTTCTATATACTCTTTAACTACTGTCTTCAACTTAGGATAGAAAATTAACTTGAGGTTTCAAACATACTTTCCACAAATCATGTTTAGGGAGCGCTATATACTTCTATTCACTGTTAGATCCTAACTCATTGTAAAATTATTAATGTTGGTCACTTCCTGGTAACTTGAAAATATGATGGAAATACAAACGATATTAAGTAGCCAGCCATGGTGGTATATGTTCTTAAGAGATAGAAAGATTATAAGTTCATGGCCATCTTGTCTCCCTAGCAAGTTAGCGGCCAGCATGGCTTACATTGGAGCTTGTCTCTGAAAATCTAAAAGAAAAAAAAAATCAAAGGCATGAAGTGGAATTAAAGCCCTAAAATCTCCAATATTTTGTAAACTACAACTTCATTTATTATGTATATATGTGTTTCTGTTGCTAGTATTAGTAATACTTTCATTATTGTTTATCTCCATGCAATCTTGTAAACCATAAATAATAGTAGATGTCAACCTACATCTGATGTCCAAAACCCTCGTTAATAGTCTATTTCATTCATCAGAACCCTGAGTGAGATTGTTCTAATAGTGAAAAGTACTCACAGAGGAACAGTAACACTTCCTCTAACAAAACAGTTTATCGGAGTGCGCCACCAGCACACCAGTGACTGACAGTTGGTATAGCTGGTAAGATACCTGAAGCACTATACATGTAAGTACATGAGTACAACACATAGCTAACATGTATAAGATCTGGAAAAAATCCAAGATTTAGGAAAAAGAGAGAAAGAGAGAAGAGAGAGAGAGAGAGAGAGAGAGAGAGAGAGAGAGAGAGAATTTGAATTTGCACCAAGATTCTAAACTGAAACCTATTCTCTTTGCTAATTCTATAATGAGAAAGAAAGCAAACTTAAGAAATTTAAGAAAAAAAATATTAGAAAAGAGATCAATATAATAGGTTCATAGCCCTGGATCTATGACAAAGAATGACAAAGGAAAGATTATAGCCATAAACACTAAGGAATATTAATGTCCAATAAGTTAATACCTTGAGTGGCTTTGATACAAAAAATCTGACCTTTTAAGGAACTAGGCATCCATTATGTTATATTCTTATGCTAACTCTTACAACTTACAACAGACAATTTCACAATTGCCTAGACATTTTTAACACTGTGTTATATTTGCTGATGTGCTGTTATAAGGAAGGATCCAAACACTTTCCGTTGAGTGAAATTATCCACATAGTGCCAGTGGAAGAAAGGAACCAACTTCCTCAAATTTGAAATATCTAAGATATCTCAATATTGCCAATGTGAGATTACAGTCCAGTCAAATATACTTCCTATTCTCATCTAGAAATCATAACACAAAATATCAGAGCACTGAAATATAGATCAGATAGCAAACATGGATGTGGTATACGCACAAGCAGACAAAACACTCCACAAAACAAACAGAACACAGATCAAGACAAAAAAATAAATAAATATTTTTAATGAAAAAAAGGGTATTGAAAGTTTAAAAACAAAATCATTAAATCACTTATTAAGTCAGGTCCATCATCATACATAAACATTCAACAGAAATAGTCAAAGGCAGAAAAGCTTAGAACAATGTATCCCAAGTTCTGAGCGAAACTGTGAACACAGATTATTATCATCAGGGAAACCATCTATTATAGTAGAAAGAGAAATTCAAAATTCCAAAATAAAAACAGATTATAATAATTTGTGAGTGCTAAATCAATTCAGTCTTCAATTCAGTCTGAAGGTAGGATAAACACAGCCAAGAATCATAAGGAGTAAATGAATAGTCCTGTAACAGCTGTTCAAAAAAGATGCAAGAAAATAGTACAATGTCAGCAAAACAAGAGGATTTATCACAGATCTTTCAGTGATAATACTCAACAATTTCAATTTCCCAATACAAGGATGCAGAGTAACAGCCTGCCTTCTAAGTATTTGTTTACACTCAGAGTTGAGTGGCTCTCCACTTCCATCACAGAAGCCTCTGCTTGCAGTGGACAGCAGTGAACAGAAAGGTGGGCAGAGTTCTGAAAACAGAGCATTGTGTGCTCACCCCTGAAGTGGGCTTCTGTACTGATGTTAGCACGTCCAGCCTTCAGGGAACATTACAGAACAGGAAGTGAACAGTGCTGTGCGAGCTGTCTTCTGCACATGGCATGGCTACTGCAATCATGAACTCAAAAGCATCCATGGTCGCTTGCAGGAGAACTAAATAAAATCAAGCCAGATGAAATCCTAAATGGAGCAAATGGTCTACAGGCTTACTCACAGCTCGAAAGACATCGGCAGTGGAAACCCAGGGATTAAGTAGGGGAGGAAAAATTATTCTTTATTGAGAATATGGCAGTTAGATTTTCCCACAACTATATGCATATGGGGAGGACTAACTGGACTGAAGAGATTATAAAAAGAGAGACATGAAGTGGGACAGGTATGACAGGGGAATGTGTGGGGAGTCGATGGATGAAATGGGAGTTCATATTTATTATACACACATATTTGAAATTTTCAAAACCAAAGCAAAAAAAAAAAAAAAGTCTTCACATGCACATCACACAGCCTCATTTAAATAGCCTTTAGACATCAAAAGATAGAATCAAGTTGGTTTTGTGCATGTGTACTCTTACATCAGACAAAATGCACTGAGGTCACATACGAGAAGTTGAGAGACCTAGGTAAGGTGCTCTGGGTTTCAAAGAACTACACATCTGGCAGGGGATAGTACTTGACATTCCTCACCTGTATGCTACTTGCAATAGAAACACATGCAAAATATTGCAGTCTTTTGTCCAGGAGTTATTTCTAAACTCCAGCATAAAATAGGAAGGTTTGTCCTTCTGAGATAATCAGTATTCATTTAACTAACTCATTTAACTATTCAATCGCAGATGAAACATACCATTGAAGGGTCATTTGTGTGTCTGTTTCTCCCAGTATCTAAAAAAGAGCTAAGTTGTTCTTGAAATAATCCAATGGGATGTTTTTCCACAGTGTCAGCCAGCACACCACACTCATCTCCCCATCTTTTCTAGAGGGGTCCTTTCCTCTTCAATCTGGCTAAATTCCTGAGAGATTATTAGTTTAGGCAGAGATCCACATATAGCAGCTCACTTTATTCTTACAGTAACTCTGAAAAGTAAGATGGTCAACATTTACTTGACAGATGAGATTTGGATGCGAAGATCTTAAATAGCTGATCTTTAGCGGACCACAGAATTGAAGTAGATTCACCTATGTGCCTAAACTCTCGATATTATGCTATATGGACACATCCTTATATGCATCCTTTTAGGACAAGTGCATATACAATGGCTGCCAATAAACAGTCACAGTCTGTGTATCACTTGTCTCAGACTTGTGCGCAGTTAAAACCCCGTGCCTTACACCTCTACAATGCTTGCTGTGGAGATTCTGGACCAACCTCTTTTAGTATCAAGAAATCAAATGACATAGTCATTGAATGTTATGGCATAAGTGACTTTATCTTAGTTGTGGTTATCTTTTTTTTTTGCTACTGAGAAGAAAATAAAGAGTAAAAATTTTGGATACAGTTTATGCAAAATGGAGAGAACAGATTTCATCCATCTTTGTTTCTTTGCTCAATAATTTTAAAGCATATTAGCAAACAATTATCTTGGGAGCAATCAGCCACAACTTACAGACGCCACCGAATTCTTTTTCATTTCTTACATCAGGACTGACTATTTAGTACCACAATTTTCTACCTACCATATGGATGTACTACTTTTGCTACGTATAGTAATATTACAGTTTTTTTTTATTGAACTCAAATATTAGGAAGTAATTAATCTACACATTTAAGGAAAGACTCTACTTATTTCTAGCTACCTCACTAGATTAGTCTTCCAATATGATTGGGAAAAGAAAGCTAGTTTAATTCTGATCCAAATATGAGATATAGGAACTTTTGAATGGAGGTTTTTGGCCTGGTTAAAATATTCATTCTAACAAATATAAATGAAAGATATTTTTGTGGCAATAATCAAGTTCATTTTTACTCTTATACGGAGTTGATGAGAAGCATGATCATGTATGTTTGTGTATTTGATTTATATATTCCATAATCAGTAGCACTTTCATTAAGTAGATGATGTTTAGATCAAAGCAATCATGATAATCTATATGTGCAGCTCATCAGCCAGGGGAAGAATCTAAAACTCTGCTATTATGTTTTTCATTATACCATTTCTAACAACTGGTTATTTTTCTCCCTCTTTTTGTTTGAAGTCACTTATTTTCAATTATCCTGTCACCATTGATATATCTTCATTCCATCTCGTTGTTTCCTTTCTGATTTAATGACCTACACTCATACACAGATCCATACGTATCTATATACATATGTTAAAATTGAAGAGCAGAATTCACATCTGAGAGAACATGTGACATTTATATTTATGAATCTGGCTTATTTGATTTAACACAGTGATTTTCAGTTCCATACTTTTTCCTGAAAATGTGATGATCTCATGTGAGAAGGCAGTAGGAAGAACAGAGTGAAGATGAATGCTACAGGGTGAGACTGATTAGTTTACATGTTAACACAAAAATCTAATAAATAAGGAAAGGACAGTGCTATAAGCTTTTATTTTATCGAGTTTGGAGACAATATTCAACATACTGCTAAAAACTGCCAACTACTTGGGGCTAGTGAGGTCATGGATCTTGTAGGGGAATCTACAATCACCACTTTACTAAACCATCATGATAACAATCTAAATATTCGCCCTTATGGACATAGGTAAGTGGTGTCCTCATCCTTCATCCAGAAACCATTACAGAAAATCACACCCAATCAAAATGTAGCATTGTGGAGCCTGGTCTGGCTTCTAAGAATACTCTACAAAATGCTCCAGTGCCTAGATGGCTAGATCCATAAAGCCCCACCAATGTGACAACATGACTGCCTAAACACAAGCTGAACAAAGGCAATACTAATAGATATGCCAAAGTAGATGGAGAAAAGCTGAAGAGGCCTCAGCACAAAGAACTAAAGACAACTAAGGGATGCTGAGAGAGGGAGAAATACTCTTTCCTAGGAAAGAGCATACCAGTTAGTTATCCAGTACCAACCACATTGTCAGCCCTGAAAACATAAGATAGGTGACATTACACATACTGAACTGGTTATACATATTTGCATATGTATAAGACATAGCTGCAGGTAATGACAAATAATGAAGAAATAGGTCATAAATTGCATGAGACTAAGGATGGTACATAGGAGAATTTGGACAGAGAAAAGGGAAGACACAAATTTGATTATATGATAATTAAAAATATTTTTAAAAATTTAAATTTTCCTTGATTATTGTTATAACATTAATGCAGACAATCTTTCAATTTTGTTTTTTATGGTGAATATATTTTGGTGTTGATAATACTTTGGGAAGTGGATTTTGTCAATAAATGAATTATATTAGATGGAATTGAGTATGTTCAACTATAGATTAGGCTCTGTAGAGAAATAGTGTATTGACAGTAAAAAAGGTATTTAAAAATGAAAATTTTACAAAATAAAAAGTTCTGAGAACTTTATTTTGATAATAAACTGTAGCACAATGATAAAAAGATAATGAGCTGCCTTTTACAAAGAAATTAATATTCATGGTCCTAATGAACTTATCAACTCAATAAGCTTAACTGAATGCTCAGTATTTTCTATCTCAGACCTCATTCAAGATTTAAACAAGGACAAGGTTAAAATACTTGCCCTTAGGTGTTTGTTTTATAAACTAGTACACAAACAAAAAGCAGGTACACTTGGAAAACAGTGTGAGAAAAAAAGAATTCGAGAGTTATACTATAATAAATGTTTATGAATGAGAGCTCAAAATGTGCTAGTTCATTGTAGAACTAGAAATATCATGGAGATTAATAGCCAATCACAGGTAGCCAAGAAGTAAGTTAAGCAGGAAGAGGCAACTCTCAACAGCTACTAGACTCCTAACTTTCTTAAACATTTCTCCATTTCTCATTCATACTGATCTTTATTTACTTCTCCTGAATATTTTTCAGTACTCCAAGGGTGCACATCCCAGCCTCTTCTCTTGTGTTTCACCTTCTCACTGTCAGTAAAGTCCTTCTCTTAATATTGTCTTAAAGTGGCAAAATAAAATCCATCAACATCTCTAATTATATATAACTGGCCAAAGGAAATCACATGGCCCAGTAAAAAAAATCAACAACATTGCTCATAATAATACATGTTAATATGAATGCCAATGCCATATAAATTTAAACATCTATAACACTTAATGATTATTAAAGTATGTGGAAGACTTATGGCACATAGCGAAAAAGTATATAACTTCAAATTAAGTCATGTTTTCCATTTTCCTCACTAACAGTCCTGAAAAGTTACTGTAATAATTTGGATATTAATTATCTCCTCAAACACTCAGTATTAAAGAATTGGTCCATGGCTTGATGCTAAAGGTCTTGGTGGAGACATCATGTGGTAGGACCCAGTGAGAGTTGGGAAGGTGATTGGAAGCATGTCTTTTAGGGGAATTCTATAACTAAGATACCTTCCCATTTCTCTCATTTTTTTTACATCTGGAAACCAAGCTTGTGGTTTTACTCCTGTACAAACTCAGACTTGAGGCACTTTCTTACTGAAGTGCCAAAGCAATAGTTCCCACTGATAAAGTAAAGGAATCTACAGACATGTGAGCCAGCATCTGTGGCTTAATTGTCTTGGGTATTTATTTGGAGCACAGTTGGGAATTCTTGTTGCTTCTGTTGAATGTTATGGAAGCCAAGGTTTACTTTTGGTTGCCTAGAGATTAATAAATAAATGATAGTTAATACTAGATTCATAGCATAGATGAATCAAAGCCTACTACCTGATTTTACTTAAATTAGTCCCTAGATTCATAGTTGGAGGAGAGACACTTCAAGTGATACTTACAAGGAATCATTAAAATTAAAATCCAATACCCTTTCTATCTCCTGAACACATATTCTACTTGGGAAAGATGCACTGTGTATTCTTTCTTGTTGGTAATCACAAGATGTTTGGATGGAGCAAATATAAGTCTTGACTTTTGGGGCATTGACTTAGCAATTCCAATGATTTTTGATGGGGATATTGAACACTCAGATGGACTGTCAAAGAAAAATACATTCTTCTTTCCTTTCATTGAAATTATGAGCCTTCATTAAGACCTATTACATCCAGATGATGAGTAAGAAAAATTGTATAGTAGGAATTTAAAACATGGAGCTTTATTGCAATTAAAGATTTGCTGATTTTATTCAAATATATTAAGAAAATATTAACAAAAATCTGTGGAAGGGTATTTTTAAAACTGCAATGTGATCTCTAATCTTTTCCTTATGTTCTAGTATGATGAGGAAATGTAGTGAAACCAGATGTGCTATTTGAAAATTTCCAGTAGCTATAATTCTAACAAACAAACCAAACACCACCTATATATGTAATCATAAATGACATTGAGATGATAATTTTAAAATTTTACTTAGTATTTGAATTTAAGTGTATTCTAACATATGCAAAATATCCATGATCACCACCCAGTGTAATTAGTGACTGCACAGATGTGGAGAGCACGGGGCTGCATTCTGTAAATTCTAATACTTTAAGAAACAAATTTCTTTTGCTTTTTAAAGACCATTACATGCTATCATCCTGGTAGTTTATTATTTTTGATCAATCAAAT
>JADRCD010211461.1:6877-20529 GCA_019843815.1 Montemys delectorum | reverse complement strand
ATTACATGCTATCATCCTGGTAGTTTATTATTTTTGATCAATCAAATAATATTAGATTTTTGGAAAGATGGGTAGACAACTAGTTTCCAATTGCTTTTGATATTCAAAGAATAATATTTATTATTCAATTATTACAAGAAGCATATGAAATTGTATTATCAAATATGCAAAACCTATGTACCTACTACTATAAAATGCTTTCATAAGCTAAATTTTAATTAATCTTTCAATATCTCTCTGAAGAAAATATTTCACTATCTTACTTATGTATAAATAGATTCAAGAGCTTTGAGAAGTTAGTGACAAACATGAACACAAAATGTGCCCTGTCAACTCGAGGTCCTCAAGATTTTTATTTCAAGAACTGCAGCATCAGTTCATATAAGAACTAGTTAACAATAAAACTAAGAATTCTCACTTTTCCCTCCCTATTCAAGCAGTATTCGAATAGAGGACTTTGAACTTAAAAACCATTATTTTACTAAGTCCTATTGTTATTTTTAATGCACATAAGCTTTACGAACCATTGTTCTATACTGCTATACCTTAATGCCTCTCTTAAACATGTAATCACTGTAGAAAGTACGAAAGGGAAAAGATATAAATCTCATTCACCATCACCCAATGCTAGTCACCATTGATGTCATACACCACATTTACTTACTGTACATTTGAAATGTTTGTGCATGTGATAATTTACAAACACACACATACACATATATACATATACATTTACACTTCTAGATTGTGTGGTCTATGTCTGCACAGATTAATATTACCATGTTGGTATTACTATAAACTTAGGGCAATATAGTAATATTAACATCCTGCTTTAATAACTATTTTACACTACAGTTAAATTTTACATTAATTTTTTGAAAATCTGAGGGTTTTTACTGCCTTGGGGGTTATTATCATTGTGGCTGGATATCATAGACATTAAACTGGACATTACTGAGCACTGAGAATTTACTTCATCTAAGCTTCCAGAGATGGTAACTTGGGATCAACTTAGTTATATCTGGACTATTCTTAATGTTTTTAATACAGTCTATACTTTATTTTGTAGTTATTCTTTAGTATGTCCTATTTTATGTCACTTCAAATACTTTGTGGTAATTTTACTTATTCATAATCTTAATGAAAATTTAACTGGAAATTATAGATGATGATTTGATCATTTACTTGCATTTTTATTAACTTGTTGGCACAAAGAACTATAAATTCCCCCCCCCACACACACACACATACACACAAATATCTAAATAGCAACGCACATCTGAAGAGTTTGGGAGACAGAGTCACATGCTATGCCCTTGATTAACACAGCTGCCAATTCTAGGGAGTTCCTCATAGAACATGAGCTTAGTGATACAACATCTTAGTATTTCTAGTCAAAGCAACCTTTGACCCCATTCTTCAAGAATATGTCTGTGCATGTCCAGCAGAGAATTTTTGCTCCTATAAGATGCTGCAAGAGCTAAATTTATCATGATCTAGATCCCTGAATTCCCAAAGGAATCAGTCATTTGTTGCCAAATTACCTTACAGCCAACTTCTGATTACTCAGATAAGATTTTCTGATTACCCGGCAGTTAAATGAGTACTTCTCCACACTGATTACCTCTATTGGAGAGGGGAGGGGGCAGTGATTAAATTTGGATGGTTAAAATAGGCAGCTTTCCTGTTAGGGAACTTGAAAATAATGGAAAGTTTTTCTAGCTTATCACATTGCCCCTTATCATTAGAAAATGCTTATACATAATATTGAATAGCTTTTCTTTAAAAGTTAAAGTTTTAAAAGTAAAAGGTCTTTAAAGTTACCTATACATGTCCAAAATGTATAGGTAACTTTACATGTAACTTTAAATGTATACATGTAACTCTATCTCTTGTTAGAAGGCTCTCTAAATTCTTAGCTATGAAGATAATGATGACTGCTTCAATCCCTGGTGGCTTTCACACACAATACAGACTAGTATTTTCAGCCCCACTGCATATGGAAGTGTGCCTGAGACACTGCCTTTGTCCTTTCTGGAAGCTCAATCTCTGCTTACCATAGAATTGCAGATAGGCTGATGAAGAACCGTCAACAGGAAAAGAAAAGAGGGCTCATGTCAAGAAAGTTCATCCTTGGGTTTTTCTGTGATGCCAGGGAACTAGGTCATCTAAGCTGAGGGAATACTGGTTTATCTATATAGGAGGTTACATTTGTTTGTATATGAAAATGTGATACAGGATAATAAAAAATAATAAAGCAGTAAAAAGTAACAATTTAGGCTGGAGAGATGGCTCAGCACTTAAGAGCACTGGCTGCTCTCCCAGAGGTCCTGAGTTCAATTCCCAGCAACCACATGGTGGCTCACAACCATCTGTAATAGGGTCTGATGCCCTCTACTGGTGTGTCTGAAGATAGAGACATACTCACATAAAATAAATAAATAAATCTTTAAAAAAAGTAACTATTCAGGTATGTATTGTAACCAGTGTTGTTAATATAATGCACAGCACCAACATAATACCTGTTTTAATTTTAAAGATCATTGGCAATATAATTAAGAACCTTCAAACTATCTCATAGGTACCCTGTATAAATATGTGGCTCTCCTAGAAACCAAAATGTTAATCTTCGCTATCTTTGAAGCCACTTGTCAAAGTCAGATCATGCATGAGAACTGTCTGACAGTCAACATGACTCTGAAATAATTTTTTGCACTTATCCTTGTGTTCCTGGCAGGAGACAGAGTTTAATATCTTGTGTCTTCACCTCTCTCTTTCCTCACTTTGTTTTATGAGACAATGCCTCTCATTAACCTGGGACTTGAAGATTGGCTTGGCCTCTAGAAACTACTTGTTTCTGTCCCTAGTGGACACACTTAGTTTTTAACTCTGAAGTTGGAGCTTTGAATTCAGGTCTTTATACCAGCATACTTTACCTACTGTGCTATCTCTCCAATTCCCCTGGACTTTTGTTTTGTTCTAAATGAGGGTTTACTCATTAGCTAGCCTAGGCTGTCCTAAAATTTATGGCAACCCTCCTGTCTCAGGCTCTTGAGAATTGGGATTACAGGCACTAGACAGGCACATTCAGCATGGAACTGATCTTTCGTACAGACCTGCAGTATAATGCTTACCTGTGGTGTTCTTTCCTACTGTCTGGGTTTTTCTTTATTCATAGTAGATTAGCTCAGTCTCTGTAGCCTCTTTGGGTCTGTGATTTTCCACATAGCATCTACCTGTGGTTAGTGCAGGCAGGAGGCTATTATACATTAACACAGAGAAGAAATAAGCTACCAGCAAACTTCTCAGGGGGTCACTGTGCTTTGGTCTGAGCCTTCACTTTGTGGCACAGGGGACAAGTTATAGGACAGCGAAAAGTCTTTGTTCCCTGTCAGCCCTCACAGAGTTTCAACCACAGAAGAAATAATGCGTGGTGTAGAAGGCACTGAGATAGTTCACATTGTTTTCAAAATGCTCTACCCACATTATTCCTGCAATCAAGAGAAATGTTGGAGTCTACCAGAGGGGGGAGGAAAACGAAATTTCAATAACATTTTATTGAAGCTGAATCTCCAGCTGGGAGCTGAATTTACAATGCAAGAAACAGGGTAAATATCCCAATGTGAAGCACTGCTCACAAGTTCCCTTTCCTTCTCACAATAGCTTAATTGAAGTCCCACCAAGACAGAAGCCATCATTTTTTCAAACCACATTTTAAAGGCATTTAATGGAACAACTCAAGCCCTAGTGGAACTAACTTTTTAAATAAAAGAGCAATAGCCAAGAATTATTATGGGTAGATAACAAAAAACACATTCTTAGCAAGCTGTGGATTTCTTACATTTTGATGAAACAGACTGCTTTGAATTTCAGATTACAAGACAGTAAGTCTATGTTTGTTACTGGCCAAAAATTCCTTAGAGGCAGGTTCCCTGGTTTGCTTCTGTCTGTGACCTCACTGCTCATAGACACCAAAATACACAGTAACAGATGAGGATAAATTGGGATAAGGTACGAAACATAATATTCATGCATGTCCAAAAGAAGCATCTAGTATTTATTTGTCTATTGGTTAGTGTGATAATGTCAGTTGTCACCGTAATAATGCTTGTTTAGTTGACTGTGTTTCTGAATGCTAGGAGGAGGCGCCATGCTGGAGAAGGGTGATGTTGGCAGAAAATCACATGATCTCTGACCATTAGTCAGGATGTGACTTCTCAGTCAGTTTCCAGTACATATTGACTGCTAACTTTCCTTCAAGGAGCTGCATGATGGAAGCGTAAAGGTCGCATAGATGAAGCTTTGAAGAGAACCACAGCAAATGCTATACATATGGCAGGTGCATCATGCGTTTACTTACAAGCAATTGCCTGTAGCACCTTCCAGGAGGTCCACTATTCATAAACTGGAATTTTGAATATTTACGTATCTGGAGGTTATCAGAGCTTTACTCTCTGAGAAGAATTGCTTCCTTCAGCATATTCACTAATAATCTACTTTATGCCACTTCTTTCCTTCTGTGTTTCTTTTACCACCTACCCTTATAATTCAACTACAGTTCATGCCATACACATACTGCTTCCTTTTGAAACTGCTCCCCCTGGCTTTCGTAGTACAATATTACACTCTCCAGGTGTTTACCTTCTCAGACTTTTTCTGACTTCCAGAGAAGCCTATGCTGAACACTGTAAAATGAAAACTAAATCCTCCAAAATCTCTGTGCTCATGTCCCTGGTGATCTATGCCCACAATAATCACACCTCCCCAGAGTTCTGGGTACATCTCAACACAGGGAAATTCAGTTTCATAGCAACAACTGCCATTATATAGTGCCAAGTTCAGCTCCTCGTGAACTGTCATCTTCTCTAACCTGGAGTCTGTATGCTATATCAGCATTTCATGTTGGGCACCTAGTGACCGAGGAACCATGGAACTTCCTTAGTAAATCATTCCATGGGAAATGGACTACAGTCTCTGAGCAACAAATCAGGCATCTCTGATACACACTGAATAATTGTGTTCTGTATTCATATAGCCTTGGCTGCAAATTTTCATTAACATACTCCAGACTTCAACTAGGCAGATGACATTATATTACCTTACAAAAACATATTCAGCATGTTTTCCTTAACACATTGTTTTAACTGTGTGATTTATTTTCTATATGAGAGATTATAAGTACAATACTTTTGTAGGGTAGGTGCATTTTGGAGGGATTCTTTATTGAGGACTCTTGAGTGATAAAGGCCAAAGACACTAGTTGTTTTTCCATCTCCCATTTTTTTATTTTTACTGAAGACCAACCATACTTCTGACTAACTTGATAGTTTCAAAAAGAGACTCACAAACTTGACTGTTTGCTATTTATTCCAGAATAATTTTAAAAGACACCGACAGCCACGCACAGCATGCCACCACCCTGCCTGTCTGCAATACATTTGGTCAGTGGGGGTCATGACATTAGAATATATCCTTAGAAGGCTGTGCAGAATGTTTTAATGAGAACACATTACTTAAAATATCTCGTTTACTGAATGACATTTTACATTAAAACACTAGGTAAGAAATTGTTATTTTAATTATCATTCATAGGCTTTAAAGAAAGGGTTTTTCAATATTGTCACTATATAAAAACTAACAATGCATAAGTTAAACTATGTAGAAATAACACTTATGGGGCTTGTCTTATTAGCTCATTATTTCCACTGAAATTTTTGATTAGTGCCATTGTTAAGTAACTTTTGAAATTCTAGTTTTTGATCCATAGGTGGCACTAGTAATTTTTGTATCAAAATATATGGCACCCAAACTGCATGGCTTTTCATGGAATGTATTTTATGTATATCTCCATTAAGATACCATTAAAAGCTGCCGCTTTTGAAATTAAACTTTAATTTCTCCACATGTGTTTCATTTAAGTGTCCTTTAATTACAAAAATGCTTAGCATAATGAATTCTGAAGCTATGGATTGATTTAATGCCACAATAATGATTTTCTGCTTTGATTTCTAACTAGCTCACTGAATGGGCATCCACTAAATACCAGCAGATAGGATTCTATTAATGATAATATTGTTTCTGAGGCAGAAACAATGTAATATATTGAATGTTCTACACAATAAAATCAAATTAATGTTTGAGAATCTCTCTCCTCTCTTTCTCTCTTTCTTTCTCTCTCTCTCTCTCTCTCTCTCTCTCTCTCTCTCTCTCTCTCTTTCTTTCTGAGCCCTGGTCTCAGTATACAACCTTGGCTCTCCTAGAACTCATAGAACAGGTTGTCCTCAGTGTCACAGAGGTAGACCTGCCTCTGCCTCTCCAGTGCTGTCATTAAAAGCATGTACCGTAATACCCAGCTAATGTTGTATATTTTAATATTACATTGAGATACACCCTATAGTCAATAATAATTTTAGGAGATTCCTATTAAGTTAATTAAAAAGATGTGTTAATTGATACTAGTTATACCTAAACCTCACCCAGTCTAAATGTAATTAAATAACATGCATAGTTTTATTGAAATGCATCATTTGTTTCATCAGTTCCTAATACAGTCTCCTCCTTAGGTTACTCTTAAGACCACCATTTAAATGCAGCAATATTAGTATCATATAGGAGCAGACTTCCATCATAAGAGTTGCTTTCAGCAAACTGTAATCAAAACTAAACTGCATTAATCTGGACAAGCCAAGCTCCAAAAGGTTCCACACTTCTAGAGAAGTATAAGGGTCTGTATGTGTGTGTATGTGTGTGTGTGTGTGTGTGTGTGTGTGTGTGTGTGTGTGTGTGTGAGAGAGAGAGAGAGAGAGAGAGAGAGAGAGAGAGAGAGAGAGTTGGAGGAGGAAGCCAGACCACTACTCAAGGTACTTTTCTCAGCAGCTATAGAACTGTGCTCTGATAAAAGGTCTTTTACTAGGCCTGCTTGCCAGTAAGCATCAGATCTGCCTGTTTCCACTGCTTTAGTACTAAGAGTGCAAACAGATCTCACCACAGCCAGCCTTTTATGTGGATTCTAGAGTAAAATTCAGGTCCTCATGGTTGTGAGGCAAAGGCTTTACTGAGCCATCTTCTCAGCATTCACATTTCTAGAATTTTCATTATACATAAGAAACTATGTAATGGCCAGATATCCAGGTGTAGTTTCTTATGTCTGTAATCCTGGCACTCTGGACATCAAGGCAGGCTGATCTCTCTGCGTTTGAAGCTATCCTAGTCTATAGTGGGTTCCAGGCCAACCGAGACTATATAGTAAAACCCTGTTTCAACTATAACAGTAAAATAACACCTAGTAATGTCTCAGGCAAGCAAATGCAGCATATATGCTTTAGGCCAAATTCAGATCAAGAAATACAACATTGCTTAGAAAAACAAGGTTCTATGGCAGTAATGGGTACATACATTAGTGGTCTCACTTGTCTGCATATATTATTGCTCTGTCCTTAGATGTGCCATGAATTAGGAGGCCAAAAGGAAGCTTGAGTCCTGACGTGCTCATTTAGCCCAGCAAGCTATTTCTGAATCCTCACTCTGATTGAGGATAAAGCCTCGTTTTCTTAATAGGCGATTGCCTCTGTTCTGGAAAACAACTCTCCCAAACTAGAGGTATATCTGCTTTCTCCAAGAAGTTCAAGGAGGAGTACAATACAGATGCATGCACTCTCTTGTGGGTTTAATGCAATGAGTTGCAACAAGGACTGAGAACAACAGTAGAAAGAGGGAGAGTTATATATACCCTTTCCCACTGTTAGCCTCTTCCTGCCACTTTGGTGTTAGAGAGAGTTGTAAAATCTCCTTTTAAAATAAAAGGATGATAAAAGAAATGTAAATGGTGGGGATTCTTTCCCTAGTTTGTTGAGGTTTTACTCATGAATCTCTTTGCCCTGCTTGCCTGTTTTCCCCCTCCATGTTCACAACTGAGGCATACTCTTCCCCTCTTTCTGTCCCCCCCCCCAGCTTTATTGTGCATTCAGTGCTTGTTCCAGCTGGAGATGTGTGGTGTCATTTACTATTTGCATCTGCTCTTCAGATAATGACAGGATTATTAAAAGGCAGCTTTTAAAAAAATGTTTCCCAGTTAAATCCATTCACTTAAGAACAAATGTGCAGGAAAAGTTATAATTATTGGGTGCACTGGTGCCCAACTTCAGCAGTTGTGAAGTAGTATCCGAGGCTCCCATGGAAGTAAAGTTAGGAATTTAGAAAATAAAACACAGATCATTAAGTCAAATATCAATCTTAGGTGAAAAAAATGACTTTCAAAATAAGTAAGACCTCATTTTCAGGAAAATGGAGTAAGTAAGGCACTGAGCTTTTCTTCCCTTAGAATCAGTTGAGGAAAGTTACTATTTTAAACAGAAAAAAAAGTGACAGTATGTCATGAGCTTGGTGAAGTTGAGCTGTGCCTTTTACTACATATATCTTGTAGTTTACACTACATGTGAACCAAATGGAACATAAAGAGAAGCAATTCCTGGCATCGTTCAAATTCATCTGACCATGGCATAGCATCTCCCAGCAGGGAAGGGATTTGCACACATAGTTCTCTATGACAAATACATTTAGGAAATCCTGTCATTCACCCTGCCTGTACTATACACCATACATAATCACAGCCTTGAACCTCTTTTGCTGGAAAGGAAATTATGCTTCTTAAATATTTTTGGCATCTACTAGAATTAGGATGGAGGTACAATGCACATATTCTTTAATCAGTTATGGGCCTCATTTGTTGAGCCTCTAAAATGAGCACAGAGCGAGCTATATGCTATAATCTCACAAGGGAGAATTAGATAAAAATATATCACTCAGGTAGCTCACAGTCTGGTGCTTAAAATATTTAATAATGAGCACTGGTCAAGACTGACTAAACAGAGGCCCCAGTTCTATCACACTCATGTTGTAAATATTTTCCCTCCTGACTAAATATTTTATGAACTATTTTCATACAACTTTAACACCTCTCTCTGCCCTTTAAATGGGTCTTTTACAACCCAAAGATATCTTTTTCTTAAGAATCTGATTGTCACCCCTGTAAAATGTGATCACGCTCATACGTAGTAAGTTTCTGGTCTCTGTTGCAGAACGCGTTCTAATAAGGCACTGTTTTCAAACACAGATTAGCATACTAGCCCACCTCTCCTCCTGATGCTCCTCATACTTTTCTACTATTTCAATCTAGCATTTTAAATTCTCTGACATCCCTCTTTGGGAGAGTTGAGGTCATGTTGCTCCTTTATAATAGTGATATTTCTTGTAATAATCAAGATAACATCTTCCTGCAAGTTTTGACTGGATCAGCATGGATTTTTTTAAACCTCACATTACCTTCTGCCAATCTTGTCTAATACATAAATTCTAAATTTGATGAACAACAAATGATGTTAAGTATGATGACGCATTTTAAATATGCTGAACATCACCCTTGTTTCTAACCAGTGGGCATGGAAGGAAAGAGCTGGCTTCCAGAGCTAGACATAAAAGACATGATCTCAGTCCTATCTACTACTTACATGGGTGGCCTTGGGAAAATGTTCAGTTTCATAGAATGCCTTCCCCTCTCCCTTTCATCTGTATAATGCGAATAATAGGAACCTACCTTTTAGATGTACTCTGAGGAGAAAGAGGATGAACAGGAGGGAATTAGTGATTTTAAAATGAATAAATAACATAGAATTTACTTGGAGAAGAGTCTAGTCAAAGCTGAGGTCCGGAAGCTACAGGAGGTCCCACAAGACCTCTTACTGAATTCTTAACTCTCATTCTGGTTGGTCTTTACCCACTTTGTAGGAATGAGTTCCCCTAAAGTTCTGGATTTCCTGAAGATGTACTGTGTTGCTATTGTTCTTTGGTTTCTTATGGGTTTCCACAATGCCTTTACAGAAAAAGTGCCCTTAGTTATTTCAGTTATTTCTGAATGTTAGCCCACAATCCTTATACTGCTTTAGCTATCTCCCTCATATTAGATTGTTTAGGTTTGTTTAATTATCTCTCTCTGTCAAGCTTCCCATGACTATTTCTTCTTTAAGTTTCCCATTTAAAAGTAGTAGTAGTAGTAGTAGTAGTAGTAGTAGTAGTAATAGAGTGACAGAGTGACAGAGAGACAGAACACACATGAATGTGCTATGGTATACGTGCAGTAAGGTGTGCAAGTTAGTATTATAGAACAACTTTTGGAATATAGTGCTTTTCAATGTGGGTTTTGAGGCTTGATTCAGATTGCCAATATTGTCTGGCAAGTGCCTTTAGCCACTAAAATACCTCACAAAGGCCAAGTTGATTCTTTCTAAATAAATTGGAAAAATTTTGATCTTTTTAACTTCTATCTATTGGTTGAAATGGCAAACTTTGTTCATCTAATCAATAATGAGAAAGAGGAACATATATGCAACCAGGACAGATCCCCCAGGAGGGGTCTGGACTGATGTTAGCCAATTAAACTATTCTTTCTTTGAAAGAATATAATTGTTTGTGAAAAGTGGATTAATTTGGAAATTTGTGCTTTACCAGAGCATCTTTTTTCCCCTACTACAGTTAAACAATAGTTCTCTCAAATCATACCACATTTGACTTGATGCCTTCAGTTGCAATTATATGACATTTGCATTTATTATAACTTGGAATATGCAATCGCTGGGGCATACCTAAGACTTTTAGTCTAAAATACTGAATTTCAATGAGGAAATCTTAGAAGACAATTCTTTAAGCTTTAGAAAAATCATGGACATATGCCAATGGTATGAAATAAATGCCACTTGTGTTCTGACAGTAGACAAGTATATTTTTACATGTGATAGGCAATATAAATGAAACTAGGCAATAGTCAAAGTATTTTAAACAATATTCAGAATTAAAGTGTGAAATAATTTCTACAAGTTAGTACTTGTCCACATGGTACAAGATATTAAAAACAGAATAAGCCTTGGTTTCTGCATTAAAAACAAGAGGTCAAAAACCACAAATGTGAATGTTTAATACTCTCTGGAGGCAGAAAAGTATGAGGATCATTTCTGAGAACTAGAGAGCTTCCTTTTCCTTTTAAAGACCCTTTTAGTTAGGCTTTCTATTGCTATGGGGGAGGGGAAAGAAAGAGTTTATTTCACTCACAGTACCACATAAAAGAGTTCACCATCAAAAGCATTGAGTAGAGCACCTCATGCAGGGCAGGAACATGGTGGCAGGAGATGATTCCGAGAGTGCTGCCTACTGGCTTACTCCTCATGACATCCTTAGCCTGCTTTCTTATTGAACACAGGACTACTAGCCCAGGGATGGCACCGCCCACAATTGGTTGTGCCTTCTATCATCAATTAATAATCAAGAAAATGTCCTACATATTTGTTTGCCTACAGCCTGATTTTGTGGAGGCATTTTCTTAATTGATGTTCCCCCCACTCAGATAGTTTAGCCTATGTCAAGTTGACATGGACCTATTCAGAGCAGCTGACATTTTTCTATTTGATACACAAACACATCACCTTGAAGCCACAGGATTTTCATTCTCATTCATGAACAGTATATCACATTGATAACATAAAAATATTTAAAGGTCTCATACACTTTACAAGTTGAAACACATTAAAATTCAGTCTCTGTAAAAAATAATCAAGTCTCTTTAAAATCCAAAATCTTTTTAAAATTTTCAAAGTCTAACTGTCGGCTCTTATAAAGTAAAAAAAAAAATAAATAAAAATAAGCTAAACACTTTCCTGCTTTAAGAGGGAAGAACCAGGAACCAGCTGCAACCAGATCAAAGTAAAGCCAAACTCCTAACAATGTAAATGAGATAATATCTAACGTCTGGGAACTACTCACCATTCAAATACCTTTTGACGCACTTCACCAGCTCAACTTTCTGCAGTGCCTGCAGCTCTTCTTCTAAACTTGTGCAGGTCTACTTGGCTGCCATTGTTCTTGCTTCTCAGCCCACGGTACTAACATCTCCAAAATGCTGGGGTCTTCTTCTGCAATGGACAGTACTTTCACCAATAGCCTTTCCTAGGCTCTCCACCGTGTCAAGCCTCAATTTGTTTTCATGAGCCCTTGAGTCTCAGGTGTTCAACTGCTACCTAGGCTGCAACTTCACCAGTGGTCTTTTCTAGACTCTCAAAATGCCATCCCAGCTGTTCCCCATGATCCCATTATGTTCTAGAAATTAGTACTACCTGAGTGATTCCTATACAACCAAGTTCAGCTGCCAGCATGAGAAACAATCTTGGTTGTTTCTAGAACATAGCTTCTTTGTATTGATATTCAGAAAACACTTCTCAGAATATTTCACCTTAATGATACTGACTTCTTCTTAATCAATGCTAATGTCTTAGCCTCAGCTGGCCAACTTCAACTGTTCTAGTAAAACAAATTCACTTTATTGCTTCTTTTCTCTCGTTATCCACAGCTCCAGCTGACCAGATGCCATAGATTCTTTCCATAAATGGCTCTGTACCTTTGATTCCTCCTGACTTCACAGGTCAGGCCTCCATTGTCTACATGGTTCTTAACATTTTTATCTTCAAAGCTCAAACAAAACAGTCCACTGAGCTCTCAATACTCAATAGTTCTTGTAGCCCAAAGTAACAAAGGCCTTGCACAATTTTTATCAAAACCTGATCATGTCTGTCAGAGCAATGCCCCTCTATACTGATACCAACTTGTCTTAAGTGAAGTTTCCACCGCTGTGATGAAACACCGTGACCAAATGCAATAGGGAGAGGAGAGGGTTTATTTCACTCACAGTTCCTCAAAACAGTTCAGCATCAAAAGCATTGAGTGTAGGAACTCATGCAGGGCAGGAACCTGGAAGCAGGAAGTGATGCAGAGACCAGGGAGACGTGCTGCTTACTGGCTAACTCCCTACAGCTTGTTCAGCCTGATTTCTTATAGAACCCAGGACCACCATCCCACAGGTGGCATCATCCATAATTGTTGGGCCTTCTCCTCCAATCACTAATTAAGAAAATGTCCTATAGGCTTGCCTACAGCTGGATCTTATGGAGTCATTGCTCAGAGTTTTACTCCTCTCGAGTGAATTTAGCTTGTGTCCAGTTGACATAAAAACAATCCAGTGCAAAGACAAAGTTAAAAAAAAACTAGAATGCATGAACAAACAAAAAAGATAGAGAAAAAATGCATTAAAAGAGTTAAGTCAATGGATGGAACTAGAAAATACCATCCTGAATGGGATAATCCAGACCCAGAAAGACAAATGTTGCAAGACCTCCAGTGGTGGGAATGGGACACCAACTCAGCCACAAAACCTTTGACCTACACTCTGGCCACTTGCAAGATACTGGGGCAATGGTGGCACAGAACTTGTGGAAGTTGACAAAAAGTGACTCATCTAATTTGAGGTTCACACCATGGAAGGAGTCCATGCTCATGACCAAAATGGCCTGGATGACCAGAAACTAGAGGCTGGAAAGCCCAAAGACTGAAGGTAGAACCAAACACAACTGACCAAACAACAACAACAACAATAATAACAACAATAACAACAAAACAATGAAATGTTTCCTAACATTGTTCTGATATACTTATAGATAGGAGCCTAGTCCAGTTTTGATCAGATACAGAGACCCATAGCCAAGTATAATGCAGGAAGAAAGAGAGGGGGAGAGAGAGAGAGAGAGAGAGAGAGAGAGAGAGAGAGAGAGAGAGAG